>OVBJ01000561.1:0-50383 GCA_900406535.1 Noccaea bulbosa | reverse complement strand
TTAATGGGTGTCACTTGAACCAGTAATCAATCACGTAGATCCGCCTTTGGACACAGCGACTGGACTTTCCTTTTCTACAATGTGAAACACGATCCCATCGCAAATGCCGAGCTAAATATGTCCCAATCTTCCTATCTACCCCATATTATTATTGTTAACTTCGAAAATTTCTTTGCTATCAATACACACCCATTTTGTTTGGTGAAACAAAAAATAATGATGATCATTCTCTTTTCTTTTTTTGTTAATTTTTTTTTTTAACCAGGTTTTCCGGGCTCCACCACTGGTGGTTCCGACTAGCACCGTATTGGGCATTGCCCTCAAATGTGGTCCTGGTGGCCTTACATACCGGGTTCACGTTATCCCATCGTTAAGGGCGTGGCAGTGGCCAAATAGAGTTAAATCCAGGAATTTCACGCTTGTGGAGAGTCGATCTCTGGTCTGGACCAACAGAGTCACTCCTCCACAAGTTGAAACCACTGGGCCACCACCACTTGGTTATCATTCTCTTTTCTTTTGCACAGTATTAGTCGGTAATCTTTAACAAACAAAAAAATAGTCGGTGACCCGAAAAAATACACCAACATTTTGTAAACAATAAAATAAACTTAAAGAGACTTAAGTTTTTATTGTTGTTAGATTTCGTCGCACGAATTAAAAATTAAGAGCTTCGTTTTTTGTATTTCTAATTTGTTCATAATCTTGAAGGGAACTTTTGCGTTGTTTGGAAATAAAGTCTTAAAATAACCCCCTATATCAACTTTTAACCGAGAAAAATCGGTGTCAATTAAAAGAAGGTGATCAAGGAGGGCCCATAAGTAATGCATGTGACAAAGTATTATATCTAGGATTTACTTCTTAAATAATCTGTCTCACCGGGTCAAAAAAGAAAAAGAGGTGATGAAAATAGGAGGAACAGAATAAGATTATTAAAAGATAATTAATTTTAATAACTAGTGATTTGTGACAATATTGTAGCGAGACCTGGCCCGAAAAACGAATTTCTGTTTAATAGGTGCTACCAACCAAGTTTAACCCTGTATATATTACGTGTTTTTGACCCCCCAAAAGAAGTATAAATGACCAACCCGTAAAAACGGTCCACTCTTTAATTATAAGTCATAACGTATCGGTCAGTCATGCTTAATTTTTCTGTAAACCATGTTCGCATCTATTTTGTGCTTTAACAGTTTGCTATCAAGCGTCAGTTTTACTTTCTGTATAAACTACGGAACCATTGAATTGGAGCTCTACATTTAGTTATAGTATACACTATAGACATATATAGTTGAATAAAAATGGAACCACTTTGATTAATATTTACTCCATATACTTTACTTTTTTTTTTTTTGAGTAACATTTGATAGTTAATACTTTGAAACTAACTACGCGTACTTAAAAAAGGTTTTCAAGTCCATTTTTAAAGATGCACAAACTGAAAACTGGAACCGAAGCTAAAGCAGGTTTCAAGCGGGAGATCTAAGTAAAAGTAACAGTTAAGGGAATTCGAAAGAGAAAAGAAGAGGGCCTTTAATATATATTAAAGTCAAAACAGCATTGTGGTTCCGATGTGAATAACCATGGTCTTTGTATTTCACGTATACAAGATTACAAGTCTAGTTCTAAAGCTAAGCAAGAGTTAGACCAGACGGAACAAAATTTTAGCCCTCGACCTTTCTCATCCAACAAGTGTTTAGTCCCGCGAGCTTTGCATCAGTTCGAACCACTGCAAAAAAAAACAAAACAAAAAGTGAACATTTTGTCACATTTCAACTATTTGACAGTGTTTTATTCTCCCCCCCGTAAAAGACAGAAAATGGATAGTGAAAAAGTTACCTGTCTCAGGACATCACCAAGCGTTCTGGGCAAGGCTTCGATATCTCTCAGCACAATGTAGTATGGGAAGGGGAAGGAATCCATATATGTTATTTGCTTCAGAGGGCCAAGTTTCTGAGGAGTTTTAGGACCTCCCATTGGTACAAATTCTTGCACAAATTCCTGTTTACAAAATTGAAAAACAGATTTAGCTTCATGACAACTAGTTTCTTCATGATAGGAAGAATGGGACATACCTTTAAATTCAGAACAGATTGTTCAGCGTCATCGAGAAGTAGATATACCACCATACGTTTCTGCTGGAGAAACTTTCTCACGGATCGTTTCAATTTCTCTCGCTCGTGGAACTTGCCATCGCCGATGATTAGTACAAGCTGTTGAAGCGGGTTGCTCCCAGAAGACTGTCGTCTTGTGCTGGCCAGATTCTCAAGCATTTCATTCATGTTTCTCAGCAGATTGACAACTGGTTCATCTTCAATGAGATTCTCTTGTTTAAATGTTAAACCTGAGATCATCTGCACCACAAAAAAGGGAAAAAAGAAGACATTTTTTTCTAGTAAGCAATCAGAAGAACAGGGAAAATGCAGAGAAGACGAGATGGGATTGAATTTTTTTTGAGACGACTAACCTTGATACCGGATTCTGTGGTGAAAGACTGACCAAAATCATGTAACATCTTTATGCTTCCCTTCCTCCCAAAACTTGCAACCGCCAAACTTCCCATCTCAAGCTGTGACATAGCTCGGCACACAGTAGCCAAAGCTCTAATTGCAAAATCACCACATCCACTTTCCGACATGCTACGTGAATCATCCACAGCAATAACAACCTGGTAGTCACGCTTGTTTGGTTTCGTCCTCCTCAGCCAAATTTTATCTTTCCGATAGTGACTTGCTATGTATGGGATAACCTTTTTCATGTTGATCCTTTTACCCGTTCTGTAATCACCACTGAGCTTGCTAGCAAGTGTGGGTTCCAAGATAAGTCGCAGCTGCTCAGCCAGCTCCTGGGACGGTTTCGCAGTAAGCAACTCACATCTCCTCCAATGAATAACTGCATTACTTCTGGCATCAGGATCTTCCTCATCCTCCTGATTGTTTTCCGAGTCCTTGTCAGTCACCTGCATCCAGTCTGGGTTACAAGCATCTTCCCCATAGAAAGTATTGTCGACAGAGACCATTGAGTCCATCCTGCTGTTACCATCACCGAAATCCTGAATGGGAGAGTTCTCTTGGTGGTTCCTCTCTGTAGCTGGTTCATGGACCGGTTGAGCAATGCTATTACTGATCGCCGGTTTGGACTGGACAGCAGGTTTGATTTCCGGGTTCACAGCATCCATATCCATCGGAGAGGCTTCATCTTGATTACCTGCTGGTCTTTCTTCCTCGGATTCTCCCTCTCTCATATCTGTGTTAACTTGCTCAGGCAACGAAGGTCCTAGAGCTTGGGAAGTTCCTGGATCCAACTGAGGAACAAATCCATATTCAGCAGCATCAGAGTCTTCTATCTCATTTTCAGCCTCTTGCTTTTCTCCAAGGTCCGTGGAGACTCTAACTCTTTCTTTCCACTCCTTCAATGCATCACCAACGTTCCTATACGGATTCACCTTGGTTTGTTGAGTATTAGATGACTGGTTTTGAGGAATTTCCGTCTTTGGTATGTTGTCCGTCAATGCCTCACCACTGGCCATGTTAGTCATTGTAAGGTTCATCTCACTATTAGCACCCGAAGGCAGATCCATTGAACCTGTGAGTTCATCCGCAGCATTAGTAACTGGCAAATTTTCTTCCGGTGCTGTATTCCCTGCCCCCAACCCACTAGATCCATGAGGATTTTCTGAACCAGACTCCACGCCAGAAATAGCATCATTAGAGAAGTTCGGCTTCATATCTTCAGATTCTTTTCCTTCTATTGGTTCAGTTTCAGATTTCTGTTCAAGATCATTTCCAGGGTCTTCTTTTTGGGGTGATTCACACACATCTTCAGCCCTATCCTCCATTGTTTCTTCAGCAGGCTCTTGCGTTTCTTGATCATTTTCACCTTCTTCAGGATGCTTTTGATCTTCTGGACAAGGTTCATCCTGCTGATCTGCATCTTCCTTTTCAACCTCATCTGTTGCGTCAACCTCCATGTCATCATCAGTCTGTTCATTGCCCAAATCAGGAGTTGGTCCAAGTGGATCTGCAAGTGCATCTTCCTTGTTCTGGATTTTATCTTCTAAATTTTCTGTGTCATCAAAATTATCCTGATCCACATTCTCATCGTTTCCTTCTTCCGGTTTGTCCGGTTTGTCAGAAGTATTGGAGTCCTCAGGCTCATCGGCAGTGTCAACATCATCATCCTTGGCTCTTAGCTCCCTTGACCTTGTGTCCTTGTCGTCAATAGGTGGTCCAGATTCATTCTTCTCATTCATATCTCCTGCCTCCTCATCTTCATCCTTGTCCCACGGCTTTTCATCAGCTTTTTCAGCATCAGATCCCACATCTCCCATTGCAGAGTCCAACTGGTCATCCTCGCCTTCCTCGTCTTCCTTGTCTTCTTCTGAATCCTCACTAACACTATATTCTTTGCCATCAAATTCCTCGCTCATCTCAATGCCTTTATTCTTACCCGGCAAATCGTCAGGAGTCTCTTGCTCTTTCTCTTCCTCTTCCTGCAGAGACAACGGAAGATAATCTAAATTGGTGAAAAATCCGTTGCAAAATTAAGGAATGGGTAGCGATAAGGAAGAGACGATATATACCTTTTTATCTGTGCCAAGCAGTTGATCTTCATCTTCTATTTGATCACTTACATCTTTTGCCCCTACACCATCTCCCATACCAGTACCTTCTGCAGCTTCTGATTTGTCAGCTTTAGAGTCATCATCTTCATCATTTTTGGTGATGCCAAATCCTTTTGTAAATAGATCGGCAAGAACATTTGCAAGGACATGGGTTATCAATGACACCTACAAACCAAAAGTTAAAGCACAAAGTACCAGATTGTTCAATTATCGGGATAAGCTTAAAGCTCAGACAAGTATAACTATTGTCCCAAAGGCCTTGAAGAACAGCATATGAAATAAAAACATACCGTTTTACTAATTGCCAAAAATTCCTTCAGGTAACAATCGCCAAAGCTCAATAAAAGATCCAAAAATGATTGAAGTTGCTTCAACTGGTCTCGAACACAAGCTGAAAGGACGCCCCATGAGTTCAACAGTTGTTCCTGTGAAGATAACAGCCTCAGTTCATATTCAAGCTTGAAGGTAAAAAATGTTAGCATTACTTCAAAAGACAATCAGACTTACGATGGAACCAAATGTTTCTGACAGCACTTTACAGAGGTTATCAAGGTCCAGGTCATTTTCTGCCTTCTTAAAAAGACCATCCCATGTAGTAATATTCCCTTCCTCTTCTTGAGAAACACTTCCGTCTTTATAAGAGCAAAGCTTTCCAATCACATCCTTAACATTGTCAAATGTACTAGCAAGATTTGCTTCAAAAGCAAATTGTTTCTTGGGATCCATTCCAGTTAATTGGTCTCCCATCTTAAGTACACGGTTCAGATCTTCGGCCAGCAATTTCCCCTGCATTAAACACATTTCTTAAAATCGACTCTACAAACCCTAAACACAATCTATTAGCTAGGCTAGATTCTACCGAGGTTGAATAAAGATAGGGGTACCTCTTTAAACAGAGGGAAAAAATGACTCAGAAGAACGTCTTTAACATAAGTTTTCTCATTGCCTTCACAGAAAGTTGAAATCTGATTCTCAAGGTCTGTAAGCTGATCAAAGTTCTGGTGTAGCAGCTGAACCATTTGCTGTGTGACAAACTGATTAAGAGTGCTACTTGGCATGATAAAACCATAGGGATCAAGTAGAAGCCTATCCAGTGAAGCCTGATGACAAACACATATTCAGAATACTGAAAGAAATAACAGACAAGAAAGATTAAAATGAAGCCCAAGGATTCTGCACCTTCGAATTTTGAGCGATGGGAATTAGCTTTTCTATTAAGCTGAGCAAACTATTTGATGAAGTTTTCACAGTGTGACAGGAGTTCAAGTGTGCACTTCCAACTGTTCTTAGCAACGCCAGCTCCTCAAGAAGCATGGAACTAATCTTATCAAATAGTTTCTGTTATATCACAAAGAGTAACAAGTTAACCCAGTGTTGTTGCAAAAGAGGTTCAGTGCACATCATTCAAGTTAGAAGCTGAAATACCTTCTGTAGCCACAAGCAATTGAAGACGGCATGTTGATTTTGGGGAAAACTCAACACAGAATCATCCTTTCTGTCCCCCTCAATCGAATCCCCCAGTAATGTTGCTAAAGATAATACACATTGGCGAAAGCGGTTTAGAAGTTCAGCAAAGCCATAAGCAGTTCTTCTTTGCTGCCGTTGTATTTCCACAAGATGGTTGAGAAATGAGATTGACCTCTTCACCTGTTAGCATAGGAAATTTAGTGCGAGGACTCTACGAGTTTGAAACAACTGGTTAAAGTGAGACTCCGAAAAGCTCAGATATATATTACAAGCACCAATACCTGCTCCGATGTAACATCTGAATGTTTATGGTCAATATTTAACATGAGTTGCACTGAAGCCAAGCTCTTAAAGTAAAACTCATTCGCCTCTCTCCACTCAACCAGTGAATTTTCCTTGTTTTGATCTTCCACAACCCTGGAGGTATCTATGCTACTTTTGGTGCGTGTTAGCAGCAACAGGTGCTTTGGGTCATATGCAGGCTGATAAAGCAACCCTTTAAAGTGATTTGATATCTATATAAGAAGATCATCAGAGAATATTAGTTGATCAATAAATAAAGCACGTCTAGGAACATAAGCAGAAATCGAAAAACAAAGGTATCTTACCTCTACATTTTCAAACTTGTGTTTCTGCAAACCACATTTTTCTAGTGACTTGAGAAGGTCAGGCAGGGCCCTCTTTTTTGCAACATCTCTGTCACTGTTTCTCCATAGATCTGAACAGCTAGCTATCTTTTCACCAATCTTAGCAACTGTAGTCCACAAATCTTTCCAATCACTCTGGTAGACAGGGGAAGAATACTGATGCTCTGCAAAGACATAACGCACGCGTAAGAATATGCAGACAAATTGACCATATAGAACCAAGAGTAAATAGAGCAAGTGTACAAACGAACCTTCACCCATCAGCAGTGTTTTAAAATTCAGTTCTTGGTGGAAGCGTCCTACCGATTCCTTCAATTTCTCCCTCCAAACAGCATACCACGAGAACCTACCAAGAAAAGTTTAAAGCATAAATGATGGAGGGTTCAGCTTCCATAAACTTCTAACAATGCAGAAAGGCACAAGATGCACAGGTATACCTGTCATTTAATTGTTCTGCATCTAAATCACTAACTAGAACCTCCATCCTCATGTCGGATGCTCCATTCATAAGATCTGGACCCAGTAAAGGGAGAAATTGAAGTCGTTCCTTTGCTAGGTTTGGCCTATCAAGCATTACAGGGCGCTGCAGCATGTCCTGCTCAAGAAAAAAAGGCCAATTAGAAACTCTCTTTGATGAGGATCCGTCACTTCAACTTATGTAAGGCAACATAAATAATTGAGTGTTGTGTGTTTATTTATAATAACCCCAGAAAATTTATCTGTTACTTACTGTAAACTTCTTTATCAGCTTCTTGACCTTTTGCCTGGTTCTTTTAGCAGTCTCAATTAGCAGATAACTATCTGGCCTCTCCCACCGACAAAGTTTTAGAACCTCCTTTAACTCAGCTTCAACATTTTTTCTATTCAAATCTAACTGCTCCATAACACTGGTAAAACAAATTTTGATTAAGAACAGGACCCTCGCCAAAAAAATCTTGAACTGAGATTACTCGAGAAAGAATTTCAAAGGAGCTTACACCGGTAGGAATTGAACATAGAATCCAAAAATATTGTAGCAAATTTCAACCTTCCTCTTGTGTGAATCACTGTCAAAGTAAAAGCATGAGTTAAAGGCAAAAAGACACCCAGTCCAGAAAATACAGTCAAGTTATAAGTTAACAGTAAACAGTGGATGTGAAACCAACAATGATGACTGACGTAAATGATGCTGAAACCCCGTTAAATCCATCAAAATTTAAACGAGGAAAAGAAGAAAAGTAGAAATTAGGCGATAGATCACACGCAGCTAACCTTGAATATACCCCCAAAGAGCTACCCATACTTAATTGAAGAAGGAAGCAAAAGAGAAGCTGGAGACGTCTCCTAAATTCACCAATATTTGACGTTTCAATGAACTCCACCAAACTGCAACAAAAAGATCACTTAGATGACTGAATGCTTGCAAGAATACAAATGTAAGCAACACAATATTTATTTGGTGCACACCTTTGTGAAATAGACTCGGTTTCATGTTCCGAAATTTCAACACAATCCTTCTGGAACAGAACTGAAAACAAAGGAAGCCACAACTGCAACAAGAAAAGAAAAAAGTGTCACCCGTGGCAATTTTTTGTGTTCATAACCACAAAATTTACTAACTATTCCTACCTTCCTAGCGCTTAGTTCATACTGATCCTGAACCTCATCAAGCAATGTAGGCCAGCGCTCAAATTCCATCTTCTGCCAAGAGCTTGCGAGGGAAATAATTGGCTCCATAAGATCTATAAGACATGGAAAAAACAATGTAACACTCGATAAATAGTGAAAGGAAAAAATGGTATGCCTGTTTGAGAGAGTCCATAATCAACCCAGTTTAAGAAAAGATTTAAATCCATACCCGAGATGGGCAATTTACATCCCTCTTCCTGTAACTTCTGAACCTTGCAAAGCAGAAATTGCAATCCTGAAAGTGCCTTCACGAACAGTGGCAAACAAGAAAGTAATGGTTCAATAAACTAATAGTTATTATGCATCATTAAAAAGCTACCATAGCATTTAAAACAGATTAGAGTAGATAAATACCTTTGCCAGAGGAGTACTGGAGGGAATATTCAAGAGCATACGAAGCACATCAGAAAGTTTCTGAAGACCAGGATGGTCCTCCTGTTCTTGCAACAGAGAATTAATTCTCAGTTGAAGTGGGGTGAGAAACTTGACCATTTTCCGCAGCGCAGGACCATCAAAGTCCTATAAAATATACTGTCAGAATACAGGCGGAAGTAATATAAATAAGAGCAGATGGAAAAAGGTTAGCAGACCTTGTAGAAGTTATATTTACTGGCAGACGGATTGTATGAAGTGAAGGTTTTTTTGAATCCCATGCAAAGACGAAGCAGGTGTTCTGGAACAAGTTTTGCATCCAAGCTTGAAGTAAATAAACCCTTTAGCCCTGTTGGAATCAAGAGATAATCCAGAAACGTATTTAATAAAACGAGTTAACCACATTAAAAAACAGCGAGAAATAGTGTCTGATGGTCACCTTTGATCATATTAACTCCAAGTTCATACGAATCAGTGAATGAATCCAGCCTTCTACCGTCAGTAATGCATAATCTTCCAGACTGAATATAATATACATTTTCTAGTTAGATACAAAGGAATTGCGACGGGGACTAATGAAACAATTGCAGATATGACTATAGAAACGGTTGTTGCCGATACCTTTTCAGAGAGATCAGAGAAACCAAATAACTCATTATGTATGCTATATATATTATCCAAATCCTCCTGCATCAAGTCCCAATCATCCTCCAAATTTTCTTCATCCTGGTCAGTTTGTGGCTGTGGAGAGAAAAAGAAAATTCAGAAGAGATAAACAAGGGAATTTACAAGATCGCGTGGAGGAAAAGAATGAAAGGTTTACCATAAGCTTCATATCATCATCAGCCATATACTCTTGCCATTCTGAGAAACTATCATTTGGGAAGTACTTGCCAAGGGCAGATATATCTACTTCCATGACACTCTCAATTTTGAAGTCACGGGAACGAAATTTGTACAGCCCAGAGAGAGCGTCGGCCTTTGTTCTTGCTTGAAACTTCACCTCCATCCAATTTCTCGCCAACTCAAAATATATTTTATCCAATATCTGCAGATGTAACTCTTGCAACGTTAGATAACATACTTACATATACACATGCATAAAACTAAGCCAATATTTTACCTCAAAAGAAGGTTTATCCATTAGCCCAGTCTCTGTAACAAAATGCAAAACACGAGCATGCAGATTTTTGTATAAAGCAATTTTGAGTTGCAACTGTGAGACCTACAATAACAAAGCAGACCAGAAAGAATACATAAGTAACTTTCAAAGTCTGACAATCCTCATTACTTGTTGAAAAAAGGGTAAATTAAGGAAATCATAAGAAACATTACTTTTCTTGAATCTTCTGCACTTGAAACAGAGATCAGTTTGTGCAGCAAGCTAATATCCAAACCTAAGGACTTAGCACGAGAATCAGCATCATGAGAAAGGTGCAGAGGTGGAAAGCTCTCGATGTAGGTAGTTGAAGCTAAGGAAGAGCCCCTTGGAAATCTCATTAAGGCATAAATTGTTTCCTGCAAGGATTATAAGTCATTAATTGTTTGTCTACACGAAATGACATGTAGAAACATTTCTGATAAATAAAAGGTTAAATACCATGACTGAGTCAACCGTGTCTATGTCAGATCTGTTGAGAATTTTCCGCAAGAGAGCACCAGAGACAAAGAGTGATAAACCTAATTTCATCTCATATACCGAAACTTGTATCGGCTGAGTTATATCAACATATTCGGAATAATCACTTGACAGCCGATCAATAAAAGATGTTGCCGTCTCCTGCAGAATCCAAGGATTCAAGATTTTTAAAATCAAGTTTGACGGCTAAAACAAAAAGAATACAAATGAAAATCATGCAATCAAATCAACATACCTGCCAGTTGAAAACTTGCTCAACAACCTGATTCCAATCAAGCACTTCAATATCGTTGACCAGACTTATGGGACGTGTGAGAAATCCCGCAAACTCATCCAGCGCCCTTCTCAAATTCTGGTACTTATTAGGATCAGAGCGAAATATAACCTTTCTTTGCAATTTTTTGAGTTCTGTTTTCAGCTTAGACAGTGTATGTTCAGTTCTTTCGTCATTGTCTCCCGTGTAAAGCAATCCAGATAGATACTCACATTCTTCCCGGACCTTTTAAAACATTGATATAGGTCAATCAATAAAACAAAACGATAAACAACTGCTACCATGAACTTAAACAATGCAAAGAGCAACCACCTCGATGTTTAGCTCCAGCGATGAAATTTTTTCTTTAAGCTCTGACAGCTTACAAGTGATCTTCATGGCTGGATCTATTACATCCAAGCTACTCAAAAGATGGAAACGTAGTCCTCCAAGATAAATCCAGGCCATACCAAGATTGGAGTAGAATTCTACAAAAGTTGGCAGCAAAGCTGTAAGAACAATTGCACCCATCGACTACAATTTTTACAGCTTATATATAAACTATATACACTACCATTTGATGAGCACTCAGAATAAAGATGTTTCGCCAATGGTCGGACAAGTGAGTGAGTAACAGATTTCAATTTCTGATGGCTTGATGAGCTTATCAGTGAGATGAGAAACTGAATGCTATCGACCTGTATAAACGAAAAGAGAAACATAAACTTGGAGGTGAACTATGTTTTACACGAAATAGAAAAGGAAGTATGGAAAATACAACTTTTTCAATCATACCTTGTTCTGCTTCTTCTCAATTGCATAAAATGCAGACTTAATTTCCGCAAACATTTCTGGCTCAAATGACTTTTGGTGCGTATAAATTATCTACAGAGGTTAAAATCAAGATAAATGTCACACATATGAAAAGAAACAGATTAAACTATTTTAACTTATCACGACTCCAATACCTGTTGGAAAAGGGAACGCGCTATTGACAGTAAAGAACCAGGCATTTCTTGATAGGTTTGTGAACTTTTCCATAGTAATCGTGAAGTAGAAAGAAGTTTCATTGCTTGAACAGGATAATCCTTAACAGAAAAGGCATTTTCCCTGCATAAACATTAATAAAAATTACATTTTCCATCATCTAACATTCAAACTTCAAAGTGCATTATCCTGGAGGGTAAGCATTGCAGTAACAGTGCAATATATCAATAATTGTGGCAAATGAATGTTAGATATACCAAACTGTAAGAAAAAGTATGGAATGTTAACATGCTCATAACTGATTACAAAAAGAAAGCTGCCACACCAAATGTTAAAATCTCACAACGTCATAATGGAGGTACATCACTTACAGAATCTGATCAACGGTAGCTGTTTTCACTGGCTGAATTAGCATAGAAGGCGACAGAACCCGACAGTTGCTGATCTCTGAGATACTCTGTAGGCCCTGTGAACAGGAGATGAAAGAAAGATATTACATAATGTGTAATCTAAGTAAAGACTGAATAAAAATAATTTAAATTTGTATACCATGAGACCGATTTGACTATTTTTCCACAAAACAGAATGCCACCAGTACCACATCTCAAGAACAAAACCGGCAATTTTGGTGTCCACTGCAACAAAGAAAAAGATAATCAGCCACTTTACTTCACCACACAGTTGAATAACTGAATATCCAACTTTGTTTACCTACTAGCACAGAGGCACGTGCATCAATTGCCCACAGGAGTTTTTGATGAGCTACAAGAGTCTGTGGAGGTCTTGTTGAGGATAACGAATACTCTAGAGCAGGTTTAAGCAAATTTCGAAAGTCCACAAGATCCTGCAACTCAAAAAAGAGTAAGTGTTGGAGAAGTAAACAGGAAAGTTAACAAGGGATTTCCAAAGCGTAGTGTACCACACACAGATTTTATTCAAAATACCTACTAACCTTATGCTCGGTAGATTGACCAACCAATAGGTGCTGAAGTACAGCAAGTAACTCTACGTCTAACGAACTACTTTCACTGCTAGCAATAAAACATATCTTCACCCAACTGCTATAGCCAGACCCTGTAGCCACAATCTCTGGGCGGAAAACACAGCACGCAGCAGAATTATTTTGAATATTATCCTCCTTACTGGAACCCATTCTATCCTCCAGTCTCTTCTTCTCTAGTTTCAGCCTCTCCGAAAACGTCTGGATGAGGATGGTCAATTGTAAGTAGAAGATAGAGACATCTGATAACATATAGTAGAATAAATAAAACAAACCTGGTAGATCTCATTTAGCTGAGCAGCAGCTACAGAATCTTTATCATCCTTGTCGGCAATGTATGATGAAATGCAAAGTCCTGTCATATCACAATCACAATCATAGCTTCAATATTGTCATGTCAACTAATTCAGACAATCAAATATCTAAAAATGGCAAAAATCCAAAAAGGATATCAAACAATCAAATATAAAAGTCATTGTATATCCTACACATAGATATCATTAAGAAAGATTCATCATTCATCATAATTCATCTAAGTTCTCTTGGCATATAGATTATTTTCTGGATATTCTATACAGCAAGTGCCTCAGATTCATATACTTCTACGTTAAGCCACACCAATCATTTATCCCCAGCCAGAACACAAGAATATAGATATTACTCACTGCTCAGCAATGTTTCTTGAACAGTACAGTATAAGTAACTGAAACAAATATGAGCAAATCATTAAGAAAGTTACCTTCTAAGGCAAGCAAGCATAACTCAGGGCCAGAAAATGCAATGGCTTTGTCAAGATGATCATTCCCTGCCAACACCCAACAAATGTCAGAAAGTTTAATTTTTCTAAGGGGACTACCAAACATTTTAGATATCAAACCTTGTTCTTCTGATTCTGATTTCAATGGCCAAACTGTACTGCAGAGCTGTAGAAATTCCTGCTGTTTGTGGTACATCTCTGCAGATACCGGTAAGGAAGGATGGCCCCCATAAGCCCATAGTAAAGACTTTTCTGGGTTACCATGCAAAGCTATATCGTTAATATTCTTGCTTTCCTCCTACAAAGAAAGCCAGTGATGTTATTGAGCAGCCCGTATAATAATTTGAAGATAAAGAAAATGGCATAACTGAATGGTAGGCTTACCAGAACCACATGAACTTCTTCAGGGAAAGAACTGTGCAACTTTTTGACAGCCTTTAACAGTGACCAAAAGGAGAACAAAATATACTCATCTGAAGAAGATACCAAACAAGCCCAAAAGTATGAATGCTTCTCAATTACTTCAGTGTACAATTGAATCAACACGCTAAAAGATGATGATCCAACAATTTCGCAAAGAATTTTCTTCTCCAGTGCACGAAGAGAGTCCAAAAAGCGAGTATATGAGGATACATCGCTGTGGTTGTAGCTACTTTCTGCAAGCAACTGCTGATAGGAAAGCCGAAGAACCCCAACAGAGTTGAGAGACTCAAAGAGGGGTTTACTGAAAGGTTTTGCCTGTTCATTTGATGCTGCAATATCAATCAACTTGGAGGACATCATCGGAATCGGAACAGCATCTGGATCCAATTGGCAGAGGGATTTCAGGGTTTTTCGACATCTATATATATGACTCCAGATTGGATGCTGGAACTCATCCTTCATCATATTGAGAAAACATAGGATCAACGGACAGTGTTGTTGCAGCCTGGAACCAAACCAACTAATCCACGCCAGATAGAGTTGAATATCCTCTTCGGTTGCTTGTTCCATTGTCCAGTTGGCAGCACATAATAGCTTCTTTGAAGCCGAAACATTTTCAAATCCTGCTTTATCTTCTGTAGTTGTTGAGCCAATAAAGGCTTTAGGAAACAAGATTTTATTTAACGCCGAAGAATCAACAGTATAAATTATTCTTGGTTCCCCAGTAGCCAACTCCCTATCTCTCAGTTTGACATTGTAGCTTAATTCAGAGATATGTGATGCATACTGAGCTCCTAGAAACTCCAGATACATGCAGTTCTGCCTGACAGTTGTTTCTCTTGAGTACCACATCAAGTCTCTCAGGTTGAAAGGTTTTGGCCATCCCCCAGGCAGGCACATATCCCCACCCATAAATGAATTAATATCTGACAGATACGTATCACGCCCAAGATCAACAACTTCTTTTCCGTCAGTTACTCCAAGGGAAGAAAGATAGATGTGCTCCCAACTTAGCTGTAAGCTCCATAGAAATTGATTACCATTCATGAGCAGCAGTTGGAAGAGATGAACCCACTGTTCAAGCTCAAGATACGTGATCCGTACACCAATGCTTTGACCATTACGCCATGCATGAACATGTGCTTTGGCCATGGAAGCAACCAGCTTGTTACCTGGAATACCCGACAGGGCAAGAAACCTTTCCACACCTCTCAGCACAAGCTTATCACTGTCAGAGCCTTCCTCATTGAGCTGCCAATGTGGCCCCATCATAAACACCTCAACACCTCTATTCCGCATCGCTCTTGACACCTCCCCAAATTTGGGATTAACAGACAGGAACAAACGAAAGTTAGGGTGTGGAATAACAGTGACAGGTTCGCCATCAATAACCCCACATTCATTTATAGTGATCGATCCACAAGGTTCTACCAAAGAGTTGATTCTATCAAGCACCTGAAATTTAAAATAATGATGGCAATTAGCAACAAGGGAGATTATTAGAGTTGTTTCTAATTGGTAAACAATGCTGCGTGAAAGCTCACATGGGTAAAGCCAAAAGAAATGAAATCGTAACAGGATATTAAAAAGGGAGATTATCTTACCGTGGGATTACAGAGATTTGCATTTTCGAGGACAACCCACTCTCCGTTTTCTATAGCCTTTATCAGCATTCCAGTCACCCATTCAAACTTCGTTGACTGTTTTTTCATACTAGTTTTCAGCTTCACTATTGTCTTCAAGATTTGATCCAGATTCTTTGTTGACCAACTAACGGGCAAAAGACCTTCTTCCAAGACTTGTTTCAGATATTCTACAATCTCAGTTAATTTAGAGAGTGAGCCAGAGTCGTCCAAGAAGGATGAAGGGTTTTCCAAGAGGCAGGAATCAATCTTATGTAAAAAGGAAAGCCAGCTGGAAACTATGCTCTTCCTTCTGCTCAAAAGGGCCTCCTGGGAAGACTGTGGTAACAGACTGTTATACTCATCAACAAGACCCTCAACTCGAGCGACCACCAATCTGAAATTACGGAATGCATTATACTGCTCAAAGCAACCGAGTAGATCAGAGCTGTCAGTCGCCGAAGAAAGATTCAATTCATTAAGAGGAAATCCTGTTAACTGAGCTAATATTTTGATCACTGAAGTCTTTCCAGATGACGATGGTCCGACTAGGATGCACAGCCATTTATTCTGCACACAATGGGCAACTGCTTCCAAATTTTGACGGATTTCAGGCAAAATCATCAACCGCTCGCCGGAAATATTAGACTCAGTGATATTTCGTTTAACAGCAGCAGTTCCCACAACTAAGTATCCAGGATTTAGCTGAACCCGGGGATATGGATTTATAGAAGGGGTTTTATCAAAAATAGCCTTATAGATACTCAGAACTACTTTGCGGTCAGTTGCAGTACGCATTCTTTGAACATACAGAACATTGAGAAAGCTTTCAACTTCTAAGTTATAATTTGCCCCTGAAACGACACAAGAAATCAAATTAGTCTAACCAACTACTGTCACCAGGAAATGCTAATATGAAAAATCGAAATGACTCTAGCTAATACCTTGCATAAACTGGCAGGATCTGATCACATCACGTAGATTGAACTCCCATGGTGAGCCATCGTGACCGAATTTCCGATATACCATAGTCCCATCATGTAGCTGTCTATTGAGAGCAATAAGCTTTGAAAGCAATGGACTGGGAATAGATGGGTAAAGCGAGCGACAGATGAAGAGGTAATCATCTTCCACTAACTCATCTACATAAACTTTTGTGAATCGGTTAAGGAAAGACTTGGGAAGACCTTTCCGGCCACCACCTTGAGAAGAAGGATTCTGACATGCAAAAACTCTAAATGTCGGGGGACATTCAAAGGTACAGCCCAGTTCTGGAATGAAGACTTGAGCACGATGATCCAAAATGGCATTCAAACCCTCTAGAACAGATTGCGGAGCAAGGTTCAGTTCATCTAACAAAACCCAGGAGCCTTCCTTTAGAGCCTGCAAGAGAATTCCATCAGACCACGCAAACTTCATGTCCTCATCGCTTTCAACAGGTAAATCCGATCCCAACAAATCCATCATGTCAGTCTGCTCTGAAAGATTTATGCGCACAACCTTGTGGCCAGAATATTTACCCAACGCCATTATCAGACTTGTTTTTCCAACACCAGGGCTACCTTCTAGTAAAATTGGTTTTGAAACCTGCATTGCACGCAATACTCTCAACACATTCCTGCAGGTGGTTGGTGCTAAGAACTCGAATCCACCAATCTCAGGAGCTTCATCACCTTTACTTATGTAAAAGGGATTGATGCCAAACATATCCCCATGCAGAACACTCTTACTTTCTTGACAAATTGCGTTGGCATCACCCCAGCCATATTGCTCCATTCTTGTAAGTTCCAAAGGGAGTGTATCGCTAGTAAGAACCCTGAGTTGTTGTAAGAGGAAAGCGAAGCATTTTTCTCTCAAATCTTTACCATCTCTCCCAGATAAACCAGTTCCAAGACTTAGACCATCAAGTAACACGAGAAATGCTCCATGAAGTATAGCATATTCTGGTCCTAAACTCTCATTCATCACGTTTATAAATGAAACCCAGGAGAGGAGATCTCTGACAGTAAGCGTTCTCCCAGTCTGCAACCCGTTAAACCACTCCCAGAAGTTGATAATGGGATCTACGGTATTAGATTCCTTAGAGGTTGAAAGGCCAGAAAAAGCAATGCTCCTGAGCTCACCAGTCTCTGTAATAGGAGGGACCCATATCTCAGTAAAACGGTTACGAAGTGCCGGTGACAATTCCTTCTTTCCATAATCACCACCCGGGTTCATGGTGGCAATAACAAAAAACTTTTCATGAGCTACAACTTCCTCCAAGACGGGACCACCTTTCTCAGCTAATGACAACTTCCTACCTGGCTCCAACACACTATTCAGTCTTTCTAATACACTATCATCAGCCAAAGATATCTCATCCACAAGAAAGATATTTCCAGCTCTCATTGCTTCCACAAGGGGGCCGTCTTGCCACACAAAAATTGCACGCCACTTTTGATACAGCATCACCATAGTGTTCCTTATCTTCTCAAGAACATCAAAATTCTGCGGTGTGACTGCCATTCCTATTACTGAATCATTTTTGTACTTCTCCAGAATTTCCCCTATTGATTTGATCAACACTTCAGCTTGACCAATATCTGCAGAAAGGTCAATATTTTGGCCAAGTGCCTCAGAGAGCTTCAACTGCTCGATTTGATTCTCGTATTCCATGACTAATTTGGATCTATCTCTCACAGGAAAGAACCCACCAAGGAAATCAGATGTTTCGGTGTATTGATGACAGTTAAGGATGTGCAATCTCAGCTCCTTATATTTGCTTAGTAGCTGGCAGATTGTTGTTTTGCCTCCTCCAGTGTCACCAACAAGAAGAACAGGCTCACGCAGTTTATAAGAACGTTCGATGAGAAAAAATAGTCTCCACATGCTCTTAGTCCAGGAGATTGTGCTGTTTTCCATGGAATCTCTTCTGGAGTGAAATGACTCATCCAACTTTAGAAGCTCCTCTTTGTACAAATCATCGTTTGTAAGACTGACCCGGAAATGTCTCTCCAGCACCTCTTGAACAACTAACTTCTCAGTGTCATCACGCAGCCTTTCTGCGAGGAGGTAATACCCTTCTCTGGCTAGTTCTTCATTAGATCTACCTTCATAAGTCCTGAAACGATCTGCCCACCGGAACAGATCTCTTGGAGTGATATATCCATGTTTTCCAGCAAACGCTTTGCTACTCTGCCTATTGCGTTGCAGATCTTTCATCACTTCGACCATTTTCGTAGCATGACTTTTTGCAATAAGACACTTCTGAGTAAGAATTTCACTCAGTTCATCTTCTGGAATATCATCAACATGAATCTCCACAAACCGGTTGCGAAAAGCTCGAGACAGTATTTTGCGTCCACCATATAAAGCTGGAGGGTTTTGTGTAGCGAAGAGCATGAAATTAGGATGGGCTGAGATTGTTTCCTGCAACTCAGGCACAAAAAGCTCCCTATTGTCATCAAGCAGTCTATTTAGTGCTTCTAAGACATCAGATGGAGCCAGATTTAATTCATCTAAGACAATCCAATGCCCTTCCCTGACAGCCTTCACCAACGCTCCTTCATGAAATACAAGCTTCCCTGAAGAATCAGTCATATAGGAACCTAAATATTCTTGGATATCGGTTTGCTCATGATTATTGATTCGAACAAATTTGTTTCCACTTATTGCTGCAAGATATTTGACAAGGCTCGTTTTTCCACTGGATGTTGGCCCTTGTAAGAGAACGGGGTATCTCTTAATAAAAATGGCATGCGCCAAGTGATTAAGGTGATCAATAACGCTCTTCGTCTTGACATATTTCTCCACAAATTCATCAGAACTGCCTTTTAATTCTCCCAAGTATCTTTGAAGTGGTTGGCCTCGGTTACTTTCTCTTGAGATAAGTTGCAGTATCACTGGGTTCATGATCTTAACGCTGGAAGCATCCAATAAGGAGAGGAAAAACATGCAAAATCCATCATACAATGCTTTCTGAAAACCGCCAATACCTTCTGCTTTTCTCGCATACTCTAGGGCACGGTAAAGAGACCTTAAGCTATACTGTGGCTTCTGATTAGCACCATCCTGCAAGCTTTCTTCGGATAACCGTTTAGCTTCTTTGTAAAAGCAAACAATGTTGCCTACTAACTTACTGTCAGATTCACGTCCACCTAAGAATCGCCTCACAAATATCTCCAGGTCATCATCACACAAGTCATCATCCACAGCATACTCTGTAAATCTGTTACGGAAGGAGAACGGCAGGTCTCGCTTACCAGCATCCGTCGCTGGATTCATACAGGCAAACAAGCGGAAATTCAAATGTCTGGGAATTCCCATTACATCCCCTCGCTCAGCTAAACAAAGTGATCCTCTCACTCCTTCAAGAACACCGATAAGCCTGCCCAATATCTCCGGTGGGGCTAAGTTCACTTCATCTAGTAAAACCCAGTACCCTTCCCTGAGGGCAGTCACAAATGCACCTTCGACAAACGTAAAAACCATTCCACCTGAACGAATCTGATTAAGAATCTTCTCCACCTTTTTCGACAGAAACGTCCATTTCTCAATATCTACCGGTTTCTTCCTCTTCCTACCAGATCTAGACCGTGTTTTACGTTCTATGTAACCGTCAATAGTTTGCTTTAACCCTTCCAAAACTCTAATCCACATCTTGGCTTTTACACGTTTGTGCAGCCATGTCATAGCATTCGAATTATCCTGGATACAAAAAACGATAAGGACTCATGACTCAGCAAAATGCTAAATTCATGCTGAAACATATCAGGTTAGGAATGAATGCGGGAGGATATATAATACCTTTAGCTTTGAATGTTTTGCCAAATCAAGGAATTCATGGTACAGCATTCGGCACATAAGACTTGCATCAATAGGCTTAAAACCTCCCAATAGATCAACTATATCACTTTGCTGACTCAAGTTCTGCAAAAAATTGAACAAAATTATAATAAATAATATAAAACAACTACGATAAACAGGTCACTATAAGAATGTACGTCAATACACACCAAAACTGTGAGTTTCTGTCCGATCCACTGGGCAAGATTTTGAACCAGAGTAGTTTTCCCCGTCCCTGTTTCTCCTACTAAGAGGACAGGTTCATTGTACTCTACAGAGCGAGCTATTTTCTCAAGTAATCGTGTGGATGTGCGTGTTTCAACAAACCGCGACCGATCATGTGACTGAAAACAAAAGCAGATGAATAAGAAGCTTTGACAAATGAATATATGTATCAGAGGGAGGGAGATGATTAAAAACTAACCGCAGTTTCACCAAGTGGAAGAGAAACTCTGCCAATTTTTAAAAATGTAGAACATTCCTGCAGTTCGTTGAAAAATTAGTAAACAATCTCAAAGCAGCAAAGGCAACACACAGTCAAGAACACTAAGATACCTGAATTGGGGGCTTATGCAGAGATCCTGGAACGGAAACATTCCAGATGCTAGCCACAATTTCACTAACTGTCACTCGGTTTTGAGTTGACATATAAGACGCAGAGAATACATCTGCTGCCTGAAGTAAAACCACAACAACGCAAAATTAAATAATGAAAATTAGAACAAGAGACTAACATGAGCAAACTTCAAAGAATCAGACCTCCTGAGAAATTGCATGACCATCATACGAGGGCAGACCATGAACCCGTTCACACAACTTGAGCAGATCTCTGCAAATGATGACCAATCAGAAATAATAGAATGACCAATCCATTAAGAACAATAAAACTCATGGATATATGCTCACCTCAGTGAAAATCTACTTGAAGAACTGAAAGTAGCTGGGTTTTCAGTTATTGAACCAGAAAACTGGGGACGAAGAGCAGAGTTGACAGCTTCATAAGTTTCTGCAAAGATGGAATAGTTTCAATATGAGTACAAATCCATGTCAAAGGGTGTATGTGCAGGAGGAACCTACCAATAAGTTTCTCTGCAACAGGTATCAGGTTTTGATAACGAGCACCCAGAATATTTTGCAAGCTTTCACGATCTGGTGGATAAACAACAATTCTCCTCCAAAGAGGACTTAAAGAATTTCCAGCTACACCNCCACCCCCAAAAAAAAAAAAAAAAAAAAACAGAAAAACAAATAATAAGGTTTCCTGAAATATATCTTATTTGTAGCAAAAAGTAAGATATTCCCTTGTAAGCACTAAAGCCACCAAATAACATAAATAGTTGCCAGATCTGGTAAAAGCTTTAGTGTTGCGAACATAAATAAAGTTGGCAACTAAATCTAGCACGCACTTTGAACAAGGTTGATAATCTACCAAAGGCCATGCTGATATTCACTAGATCAGCCTTTTTAACTAGGAACAATAACCAACATGAAAATTCATTATAGCAGCAGTTTGTTGAGCCTCTTAATCTAAATAGGCATTTGGCTTTATGCTTCAAGCAATAAACTCCAATACCCTTTGACCTGATTTGCAACCATGTCATTGTCACCCCTAGATCACATAACTTTAGCAAAATAACAGATATCAATGGTGGAGCAGGATCAGGCCAACGAAAATGCAACATCTAAGCTGTCAAACTAATTAGTGGCTGTAAGATATACCTTCCCTGATGAGTGATACACCGCATTCGGGTGTAGATATGGTTGAAAACAGTTGGAAACTCTCTGCTATCCGTATCACCTGCAAAAAATTGAATACATTTTTGAGGAAAAACACAGAAACCTAAAACATAGTAATACAAAAAGTGTATGCCCTACCGTTAGTGTTACATACAAAATAGTTAGTGAGCAGCAAAAAGAAAGTATTTACCTCTCCATGGCTGGTCACGAATGAGCATGAGCCTCCCAGCAAAGGTGACAAGACAAGGGGAACATCTGATGGAGCTTTGTCTATGTCCTCAAGAACCACCCAGAAACCATTCATAATAGCCTGCCAAGATGAAAAACGAAAAATAAGAACGTAATCATAGGAGGATAGATACGACAGGCTGCCATCTGAATTCCATGCAACAAACCTGGGTAAGTGAGCCAGGCTGCCATTTGAATTCGCCAGGTTGATCAGTACACACATAAGTGCCAACCAACGTTTTCCCGTCAAGTTGATCATCCATGTGGATAAATACAACTACCAAAAAATAAAGAATGGCATAAAGAAGAAACAAAATATAGTGAGAAATAATTCAGTTTAAGGGCAGCATTTTAACAGTGGAAACACTCAATGTAGAAAGTTCCTTGAACCTAGCCAATTACAAAAACGTTTGAGAAAAATATACGCAGATATTATGAAATATATCATACCATGGTTACCACTTTCATCAGCCAACTTTCTAATGAGGGCGGACTTTCCAGCGCCCGAGGGACCATACAGAAGAACAGGTCGTTTTTGACTAACAGCCAATGAGACCATTTCAAAAGATTTCTTCACCCTAGAGTGAATTTCAAATGGTTCAGAGAAAGATTTGACATCCCTGAATTTAAGAAGAAGGAGGAATTAACCCGAAATGAGAAACTTAAACAAAAAAAAAGGTGGCGTAACTGGAGAAATTTATTTGAAAAGAAACACAAAGTGAACTGACCAGGTGTCAAGCCTTCGAATCTTCTTCAACGGCTCACTTTCTTCTACCCCTGCTGATTGTCGCTTGTGAATCCCAGGTACAATGGTACTAAAATCTTGCAAAGACCTCAGCCCCGTGTATGTTGGCAATTGAATGTATAATCCAGCTTTTTCTATTTCTATATCCTGACAAAATTCTTCCCAGCTGAATGTAACAAAGAAAATAACCCCTTAGAAACAAAATACAAGACAAAAAGTGAACTAGGAAGCCTTGATTATAGCTAAAAAGGGATTTACCGTAGCAAGCATGAGAGTGCTTCCTCTGCTTCAAAACCATAAGACCCTGCCATTCTGTCACTACATCTCAAAACCACAGAGAGAATTTGTATCCCACACCACACAGCATCTCGATGCTTTTCCTTGAAATGCCCATTTTGTCTAGGACTGTCGGAAAGCCTTTTCATCGAGTCCAAGTAGGAGGACCAATCCCACAACTTAGAGAGAGCCTCAGGTCTAATAACCAGAAAACGATACGATACTTGGAGACAAAGCAAATATGCAGCTGTACTAGCCTGATTCAGGGAAATGTAATATTCAATGAAACCGACCAACGACTAGAAAGCGGATAAGAATAATAACCAAAAAGGATACTCTAACATCTGTAAATGTCAAAGATAACACAAGCATACCTCCCTATTCGACTCAAAAATTAATTCTTTCACAAGAATCCGCTCGTACGGTGGTGGAGCCTCCTTAAAATAATGTAGCACAGACCTACAAAAAATTAGGAACGCTTCTGTTGTGAAAGTAGTCGAGCTTATTTCACTACACCAAAGTAACTTTGTATATTCTTCTTAGCTTCGAAAAGAAGAATATACACACATATATAGTTGAATAAAGCAAATAGTCCCATTACCCTAGCAAAGACGAATTCAAATGAAGAGCGCGACTTAAAGCCAAGCAAGCACACTCATGGAGCTCCAGCCTTTGTCCACGCCGAACGTAAAAATCAATCACACTAACACCTTCCTTCATAGCATTTTCCAAGACTGACACATCCTCTGAGTAGCCAGTACTTGAGCTAAGATCACCCACTATATGAAGAAGACCCACCACTCTATCTACAACTCTTCTTATGATGGGAAGGAAGCAATACACCAATGGAATTGTACACTCCGGGTGAAGAAACACATCCGATAAAGCATTAATCACATCTTCGCTATCCACCACTTGTTCTCCCTAAACAGAACAACACACATAAGACCGAAAATACACCAAAACAAGCTCGAAACCCATTTTCTAGGTCAAAGTTAGTAAACTATTACTGGAATTTACCTTGCTGAGAATCGAATTGAAAAATGGAAAAGCTGCCACTTTGGGGCAACGTTCAGAAAACGTCTCCAACGCAAGTTTAAGACTGAAACTCCCATCAATAGCCATCGAAACCTGTTGGACAGGAAACAGGAAGTTAGGGTTTATAGAGTGAGGTCGATCAATTTCGACAGAATTGAAAGGGAAAAGTTAGGTTTACAAAAATCGTCTCTTTTACTAAGACGATGAAATCTGAAATCGATTCAAGACTTGGGTAACGAAGTATTTGTGGAGAGAAGCAGATATGTAAGAGAGTTTCAAGAAATCTTACGGTAAGAATTGAGAGCAATTGAGGGATTTGAGAGCAAAATTGTTTTTGGGAGGATGAAGAAGAGACGAACGCGGCGGAAGTTTAAGGGTTTAAGCTTTTTGTTTCAGTCAAAAAGGCGGTTTGGGTTTAAGAAAAAAATGTATTTTTGCTAATTGAACACTCACATTTACCAAATATTGTAAAACAAGCACCCTATGGTTTTGATTTTGAATCCTACAAGAAAAAGAAAAATGGAAAAAAGCCTCCCCTCAGCATGAAACGCCGCGTTTTAAAAATTCGACTTTTTTTACGATTTAAGGTTCGAAGGTTTAAGATTTTTACAACCTTTTTTTTACACTCTCACAGACATACCACGAGCCCAAAATACAAAAACATATAAATTAGTACGAAAATGCAATGAAATTTTGTCTTTTTAATTTTAAAACGTTATTTAAAAATATTTTGGCTGTCAAAAAAAAAAATATATATATATATATATATTTTGAAAACATAAAGATATATTTTATATTTTTCAAAATTAACTAATTTGAGTTTACACAATTTTTTTCCGTGTTAAGGTGATTAATTGTTGGGAGAATTTGTGGAACAGCCATAATTTGATCTAAAATTAAGAATATAGCCATCATATTTGAAAAATTAGGAAACTAACAAAGAGAATAATTGTTTGGACAGTTTTCTCCTTCCTCACCAACATTAATTTCTCTCCACCCTCAACGTTAATTGACGCCTCCGTCATGCTGTTTCTGTTCAGGTCGATAAGGGTCTTCGACTTGTGGTTGACGTGAATCCTCTCATCACAAAGGTACTCTCTGTCAATTTATGGATTTCAATTTCTGAATTTCGCCGTATTTAGCAATTCCGCTGGTAAAATTTTGATGAAGTTTGAGTTTTTTTTTTTTGTTTAGTTGGTTGTAATTTTCTGATTGATTAAAGATGCTAACTTTTTGTGGAAAAAACTAGGGTTTACGGAATATGATCATGATGATTCAAAAGCTAAAGCATTGGAGGCTGAAATAGGAATCAGAGTGTTGAGACTCAGTAAGTTCATTGATCTATCTGCTAAAGACTCTGTTTTATTCTCTTGGTTTTGAGCATTGTAACTGGTAACTGATAAGGACTGCATTTGATTCATGATTATAGGAGTAAAGAAGCCTGCAGGAGCAGCTGAAGAAGTTGAGAAACACTTTGGTTGCACATCTTCGGAGCTAATCATGGTAACTTAGTTGGAATGATATGCTAGGGAAGAAACACTAGGGAATGATATGATTTTTGGTAGATCAGATGTTTATGTGTTCAAGTGTTTTGGGGCAGGTGGGTGATCGACCCTTCACATATATCGTTTACGGGAACAGAAATAGATTTCTAACCGTATTAACCGAGCCTTTGAGTCGAGCTGAGGAGCCTTTCATTGTTAGACAGGTTCGTTTTTTTGTCTCCTCTTCCTTTACACTACAATTCGATTCACAGAATGGATACTCATAACTTCGAATTGCCTGAAACGTATGTGTAGTATAGCTAAATGGAGTTATTTTACTTGATTGCAGGTGAGAAGATTAGAGTTGGCCTTGTTGAAACGTTGGTTGAGAAAAGGGTTGAAGCCTGTGCAACATAGTTTGATATCTGTTGTAACTCAGTTTGTTAAGGATCCATCAGATTTGTAAGAAGGATTCTCAGTTTGCTAAAGCNCTAAAACTACAACTTTTTTTTTTTTTTTTTTTAATGCAAATTTTGACTTTTTGGGTGTTGCCAAACGCATGAAGATCAGTTTTTGCTCTGCACTTTCTCTTCAGCTTTAACCACATTTTGTCAAACGAATGAAGTAAAGCATTTCAAATATGTTGCTTTAGATAATCCGTCCGAATGATCTATGCACACAAGTGCTGGTTGTAACATTTCAACGCTCCTAGAATTTGAAGTTCTTTGCTACAGATTCAAGAACCACAACAGGCTTAGTGGTTAGCTACAAATGAGAGTCAAAAGCATCTGGCCATTACGCCACTCAACAGAATTTCAGTCGAAAAATGCAGTGCCAAGCATGTTCCCTTGGAGTCAGATATATATGTGTAATCCCACTTACAGCCCATGTTTGAATGCCAAGCTTGTTACTATAGGGAAGGTACAAACCCATATGAAAACACTTTGTTCTCTTCTCTGCATATTTTGTTCATCTTTGTATGTGTAAAGCTTGGATTATCATGATAATATACTTAGAGAAAGAATCAAGCTTTTCAACACAGGAATTAGTTACAATCATCGATGATCCTGAAGCTGAAACCCTACAGGCTACCCTCAAATGAACTCCTTGTTAAAAGGAGATGATCAACAAAACTGGGTAGACAACTAGACACGGAGAGAGAGAGAGAGAGAACAAATCCACCAAGAAAGAAGTTAAAAAATTAAGAGAAACAAGAATCGAGACTTGTTTGATGTTCTTTTTCAGAGTTTTCTACAAGAATACTAAGGCAATGATCAGCAGAAGGGAGAGGAGTGCTAAGTCCGTGAAAGAAGCGTGAGGATGATGATAGCCAGATGTTGTCGAGTTTGCTGAAGGTGCCAACGCATTGGTGGTGTTCCCAAGTGTCTCAAACAAAAGCAGTGAGCTTTGATTCGTTCAAAAGCAGCAGAAGAAGAAGCAAAAGAAGAAGAAGAAAGTTACCTTCCAGGGAAGACGCATGTTCCTCGACCTGCAGAGAGAAAGAAACAGAAGAAAACACAAACCCCATTTTCAGAAACAGAGCATCTAATCTCTAAACCCAAAATCTAATCACTCAACCCAAAAACCTAACATATAAACCCTATAAACCCAAAAACTAAACCCTAAACCTAAAAACCTAAACCCTAAACCCAAAAATATAAACCCTAAACCCAAAATCTAAACCCTAAACCCAAAAATATAAACCCTAACCATTAAGCATCAACATGAGTGAGAAACGATTGGATGCCCAAAATAATTGAAAAGCATTACCTACACATTCAAAACTAAACCCTAAATACTAAACCCAAACCCAAATACTAAACCCTAAACCTTAAACCTTTAAAACTAAACCCTAAACCCCAAATACTAAACCCTAAATCCTTAAGAACTAACCCTATAACCTTATTCATAAGAATCTAATGATGTCCAAACAAAGTACCTTAGCTTCAACATATCCACTTAACAAAGAGCCTACGCTTTTCTCCCCAACCATTTGCCAATGGAAGATTCATTAAGTTGTCTTGAGCCTGATCAATGTCCAATCAAGAAAGTGTTAGAGATCTTTCAACTTGAGAATCACACCATAAATTTAACAACCAAAAAGACAAAAGAAAGCCCTATCAATTCTTCCAAGAGTTTCAGAAAAGAGGGAGCAAAAGTAGTAAACAAACCAAGCAAGATTTCGACTTTCTTTCTAGTTTGGTCTTTCTCTCTTTTCAGTAAATAAACGAGAAGTAGACAATAATTAGTGGACACCTAAAATGATGATATTTCGTAATTTATGGTACAACTCCTATTTTCCCCCTCAAACATGAGTGATCAGCAGGCACAAGTTAGTGACACATTTATGATAGTGAAAGAACCACTTTCTTCTTCCTTTTGGTTTTGATTATCTCTGTCCATTAGTTTAAAGTGGAGAATAGTATACACTACTTCCATTACCAACTTACAGAAGCTTAAAGCGTGGAGGAAGAGATGAAGCTAAGATGCCATATTGTGGCTGTTAAGCTTAACACAATATTGTCCGTGAAGACATAAACCCTCGCTGCATCTTCTCCTCCACTGCAATTCTTCTTATGACTTCAAGGACAAGGACTTGAAAAGCAAAGAGGACTTGACTGTTTGTTGCAGGATCTCACGCTGAAGACTCGTTGCTGGGAGATGGATAAGGGGACAACGGATCAGCCATTTGCGCCTGTTAGAGCTTGTATGGCTCTTCCTACAACTACCTAAACCCAACTCACTCTCAGTATCTTATCGTATACCACCAAAAATCTGCACTTCAAAAATCAGCCATTCTCTTTGGCATTTAACCAAACACCTTGTGTGCGTTCTGCATCTTGTAGTTTGCCATCAACATCAANCCGAAGCCAAAGAACAACAATGTTGTTATATGATGTGTCCATTTACGAGAGATCTGCAAGTGTGATTAGAGTCAGCAATCTAGTTGCTACATCATATAAAGGCCATATTGCAAGAACAAGGATTTACCAAAAAAAAATCTAACCAGATCTGGAGCAGCCCAACCGATAGTAGCAGATAGAATAGTCATGACCTAAAGTATAATAGCAAAGACATGAGCTCTCAAATCTTAAAGAGTTCATTGGAGTAAAATAGTCTTAAGTAGCACATTAAAAAAAAAAAAAAATTACAATCAAGGCTGATAAACAACCAGCCAATACAAGTTTCCTTGGATAACGCATCGCTAAAACATTTAACAGATTAGCACACAGCATTACAACACAAGAAATACAGCAAAACTCATCGAAAGAAAAACCATCTACATAAGCTGCTAATAAAGGAGATAAAATTGTTAGCTCATGTGACACTTAAATTGCTCAAGCAAAACCAGTAACACGTTTCCATCTAGGATCAAATATTAAACAACTGTTCTTGTTGAAACAAAGTCAGCAGATTTGGCCAAAGAACATAGGCACATCAAACATCTCAAACATCAAACAAGAAAAGACTTAAAAGCTTTAAATATTAAGAGGAAGAAAGTTAAGTAGATCACTTACAGCAGCAGCGAAAAAGGTTTTGTCGCCAATCTCGGAGAGGAAAGTCATAGCGAGTGACTTTGTAAAACCTTAAAAGAACCCATCAATTAAAAAAAAAAAACGGAATTAGCTTCAACGTCTTCTAATTTTCAGAGAAGAGAATTAGCTTCAAATGGAATTGCGTACCTGCACAAGCGAGCCCATAGCTTCCGGATAAAAATCTGACAGCTTTATAAGCAAAGAACAGTAATCACCGGGGAATAAACAGTGCGCCGGGAAGGATTTCGTTGTGCTGGCGACAAGGCTTTTACAGTTTTAATGATTGAGATTTTCCGGCGATATGGGCCCTGTTTGTTTGCTTAGTTGGCTGATCCAGCCAGATGATCTAGTTGGATGGACCATTCATATGAAGCAGCTGGATAATGTTTGTATTTTATTACTCTCATTCAGATGGTACAGCCAAATGATTCAGCCAAATGCAATGTTTTGTTCATTTTTTAAGTCAAATGCTTAGAATTTAAAAAGACAAAAATACCCTTGTTTTGATTTGAATCATCTTTTTTTATCTAAAATACTTTTTTACAATATAAATTTAGGATATAAAATAATATCAAAGCAATAAAACCTGATTTTGTGGTTTTGGCGAGAAAATACGATTTTGCGGGTTTGACGGGAAAATGCGATTTCGCGGTTTTGATAAAAAAACATAATTTTGCGGTTTTGACGAAAATATATAATTTCGCGGGTTTGACGAAAATATGTGATTTTACGGTTTTGATGGAAAAATGTGATTTTGCGGATTTGACGGAAATTCGTGATTTTGACAGAAAAACGCGATTACGCGATTTTGACGGAAAAACGCAATTTCGCGATTTTGGCGGAAATACGCGATTTTGTGGTTTTGGCGGAAAAACACAAAAATACATAATTTCGCGGGTTTGACGGAAATACGTGATTTTGCGGTTTTGACGGAAAATGTGATTTTGCGGGTTTGACGGAAATACGCGATTTCGTGGTTTTGACGAAAAAATGCAATTTTGCGATTTTGGCGAGAAACGCGATTTTGCGGTTTCGGCGGGAATTTGACATTTTGGCGGGAAAACAAAATTTCTCGGTTTTGGCGGAAAAATGCGATTTTGCGGTTTTGGCGGGAAAACATGATTTTGCGGTTTTGGCGGGAAAATATAATTTTTTGGTGTTGACGGGAAAGCGGGTTTGGCGAAAAAATGCGATTTTGCGGTTTGGCGAGAAAACGCGATTTTGCGATTTTGGCTGGAAAATATGATTTCACGGTTTTGGGGAGAAAATAAAATTTTTATGAATAATTTTGATTTTTAGTTTTTATAATAAAAAGTTTATGAATAATTTTCTATCTATAATTATTTTCAGGGATTTATTGGTCATTTTTACATTTAAGATGAAGATGATCCATCCAAATACTCCAATTTGGATTAGCCAAATGATCCATCTGGATGTTAAAAATTTTGCCTAAAATTTCAAACTTATTCAGATGGTCTATCTGGATGATTTACATTTTTATCACTAAACAAACATCATCTATCATCTTCATCCGGCTGTACCAGCCAGATAATCAAGCGAACAGGCCCATGGTTGGTTCGATATTGATACTGGTTCGGCGTCGTTGGGAAGTTCCGTTAATTTGGCGTCGTTGGGAAGTTCCGTTAATTTCACTGTGGAAGGATTGTTTTGCCATTAATACAGAAAATACAGGGAATATCGTAGCCATCCCCTTATAATGGCAATTTCGCAAATTATAAACCGTTTTATGGTCATCTGGCCTAATATCCCTTAATTGTTTCAGACCAAAAAAAAAAAAAAAAAAGTGATAATTATTTCTTCATATTCTCTCTCCTCTTTCTTGGTGATCTAGAACTGAAAAAGGTGATTAGGATTTTCCTTCCTATCGCCGCCGGCAACGACGCCTCACGCTCGTAGTCGAGAACTCTCTATCTCGTTGTTCTTCCTCTCATGGCTGCGGGGATCTCCCCGCACCCGGCCAATGTGCCCCCGGACCTTCTTTTTCTGTTCCCTTCGCTTTCTCTCTTGTCAAATCCGCTGATTCCATATCTCGTTTCTTTCTAGGTTTCTCCCTCTCTGGAGCGTGATTCCCTGATTTCTTCCTCTTTGGAACATGTCTCTCCGGTCCCTCTGGAAGGAGATCAAGTTCGTGTCGCGACTTTCCCTGCAGTTCAATCTCCGGAGAAGCCCACTTCTTGGGCTTCAAATTTTAAGCCTCAGTTCAAAAATATGAAAATCGGTTCCCCAACCATGTCCTCATATGGAATTCCACAAATACAAGCCTCAGACTCCATAGTCGTGAAATCAACTCAAATCTGGAAGAATCATATAGTTGCATACTTCCACGGAAATCCTCCTTCTCCAGCAAAGATTTTTTCAGATCTCAATCCGATTTGGGGGTCAAAAGGACGTATTTCAATTAAGCATCACTCTCCATGTGTTTTTCTCATCCTAATTCCGAACATAGAAACAAGGAATTGGGTTTTGGATGTTGGGTTTTGGCATTCTGGGAATTGCTCTGTTACAGTCCCTGTGTGGGTGCTTTTTAGACGTGTCCCACGTGAACTTTGGTCGGAAGTGGGATTTAGTACTATTGCTTATGCGGTGGGGATCCCGATGCATACGGAGTTCCCAAATATTAAGCCTTATTCTAATAGAGTTGTCAAGCTTCGAGTGGTTGTCGAGTTAGCTAAGAAGAGAGCCAACTCTGTTCGTATCACTGATATGCTAGGGAATTCAGTCCTAGTTCTTACTGAAACTTCCACCTAGATGTGGTAACTGCCAAGAATTTGGCCACCTCAGTGCCCTTCTCCAGTTACTCCTCTCTCCCCAATCCAATCTAATTCTCCTCAAATTGTAGAGAAGTTCAATGTGGAAGCCGATTGCAATCTCTCCCCTAAGAATTCGGTAGTCAAAGAGGTAACATCAAAGGAAAATGAGGTTACCATTGATCTAGGTTCTTCCTCCTCGTCTCCCTCCAGAAGTCCTGTCTCGCCTTTATCAACTCCATCTCCTTCCAACCCTGAAGTAAGTATTGGGAGTGAGATAGAGGATGACTTTACCAAGGTGTATAAGCATTCCAAACCTCCCTCTTCCTCAAGAACAATGTTGGAAAGTGCTAGATTGTCGTCACCAGTAACTTCAGCTCAATTTATTGAAGAAGAGGAAATCATTAAAAGTGCTCAAGTGGTAATAAGGAATCGTTTTAAAGCTTTGCAGTCTATAGGCTCAGAACATCTTCCGCCTGTTTTATAAAGGAAACAAGAAAGGAAGATTACACGGCAGGAAGCTTTGGAGCTGTATTCTCTGGTGGTTAATCAGACTTATCTTGAGGTAGCGGAACAGGGAGCCTTAGTCTCTGACCCTGCCGAAATTGGTTATGTGGAGCATCCGCCTATAGCCGATGCTTCTGCTCTGATATCTTAGGTGCATAGTAGCGACTTTTTGACTTATTATGAAGTGTTTTTCCTGAAATGTGCGAGGCTTGAATGGCGATACCAGAAATTTAACAGTCAAACGATAGTTTTTGGCAAACCGGCCTCTTATTGGCGGTCTTTTGGAAACACATTTACAGCAGCAAAATGTAGCAGCAGCTATTAATCATCTCTTTCCCGGGTGGAGATATGATAGTAATCATTTTTCTGAGGCAGATAATGGAAGAATTATTTTTGTTTGGGATCCTTTGTTATCCGTTATTACTTATCTGAAGACACCGCAGCTTATTTTAGCAGGAGATTTTAACCCCTCGACTAATCAGTCCTTCTCAGTAGCCTTTATCTATGCTAGGAATACGCGAGATGAGAGGGTTCCTCTTTGGGATCTCCTCAAAGACTTGGCTGCCTCGAGTCCGGTCTCTTCCTCCCCTTGGTTGGTAATGGGCGATTTTAATCAGATCTTGTCTCTCTCTGAAGCTTATTCCCTACTACCGTCTTCAATTCCCTTAGCAGGCTTGGTAGATTTTCAGGATTGTCTGGATACCAGCAGGCTATTTGATTTATCCTCACGAGGTTGTGTGTATACGTGGGATAATAAATCTTTAACGAATCCTAAAGCCAGGAAGTTGGACCGAGCAATCATTAATGAGCATTGGCAAGACAGTTTTCCGAATTCAAATGCTCTTTTTGACGCTCCAGGAAGTTCAGATCACTCGCCCTGCTTAGTTTCCCTCTCAAACGAGATTGCGAGAAGGAAGGCTAGATTTAACTTCTTCACCTTCTTTACCTTTCATTCTGACTATGGAAGGCTTTTGGAATCATCTTGGCAATCTGTAAGTATTTCTGGTGGACCTATGTTCTCTTTATATCAATGTCTGAGAGCAGCTAAGATCTGCTGCTTAATGGCTCCAGCTTCAGCAACATCCAGGCCAGATCAAAAGAGGCTTTTGAAAAGCTGGAACAAATTCAAAGGAATCTTTTGACGGAACCCACTCAAGGGCTCTTTCATCTTGAATTTGAAGCTAGGAAGTCCTGGCTACTTCTCTCTTCAGCTGAAGAATCTTTTTTCAAGCAGAAGTCCAGAGTGAGGTGGTTAAAAGAAGGAGATTCTAATTCGGGGTTCTTTCATAGATCCGTAAAAGCGAATCTCTCCAGAAATACTATTCATCATTTGAGAGACTCAAATGGACATAAAGTCTCAAATCCTGAGTTCATTAAGTCTATGGTGGTGGATTATTATTGCAATGTTTTGGGAACCATTAATGCTGATGTTCATCCTTATTTAAAGGACCAGATTCAAGCACTTCACCCTTTTCGTAGTGGCGAAGCCACTGCTGTGCTTCTCTCCTCCATCCCGTCGAATGAGGATATTACCAAAGTTTTATTCTCCTTGCCCAAGAATAAGGCACCTGGACCGGACGGGTTTACTAGGGAGTTTTTCTCTTCCTCTTGGGATCTGGTAGGCTCTTCCTTGGTAGAAGCGGTGAGGGATTTCTTTACAGGCTCTTACTTATTGCGGCAAGTTAATTCTACCGTGATCTCCTTAATTCCGAAAATTTCAGGAGCTGAAACTCTTCAGAATTTCAGACCAATTTCCTTATGTAACACGGTCTACAAAGTAATCTCCCGAATCCTTTCTTCGAGATTAAATTGTCTAACTCCTGCAGTGGTCCAGCGGAATCAGGTTGGATTTGTCAATGGACGTCTATTATGCGAAAATGTCATTTTGGCGTCTGAGCTGGTCATATATTTCAACAAAGAAGGGATTGTTATGAGGGGTTGTCTCCAAATTGACATCACTAAAGCCTATGATATTGTCAATTGGGATTTTGTTCAGAATATTTTAGAAGCTTTTGAGTTGCCAGAAATTTTCAGGGAGTGGATTAATCTTTGTATTTCTTCTCCTCATTACTCTGTCTCAGTTAATGGAGAACTGTCTGGTTTTTTCAAAGGAAAAAAAGGTTTAAGACAAGGAGATCCAATTTCTTCTTCTCTCTTTGTCTTGGTGATGGATATTCTCTCTAATCTTCTAGATGGAGCGGTGGCAAACGGTACTTTCCATCCTCATTTGTTGTGTGTTGATCCACTAATAACGCATCTCAGTTTTGCGGATGATGTTCTGGTTTTTTCGATGGATCTGAAGAATCTCTTCAAGGAATCTTGCAAGTGCTAAAAGAATTTGAAAGAGTTTCAGGACTTGCTCTCAGTTTGCGGAAGTGTTGCCTTTTTCTTGACGGGAACAATACCAATGTTACTCGTAATATGGCTTCTCGGTTTGGGTTAGTGCATGGCTCCTTACCTGTAAGGTATTTGGGTCTTTCACTTATGCCCCACAAACTAAGACATCAAGACTATCAGCCTCTAATCGATAAGGTTTGTTCAAGGATCTGTTCATGGACTGCTAGGCAATTGTCTTTTTCAGGAAGGTTACAGCTTATCCAATCAGTTATTTTCGGTCTTATCAACTTCTGGGCAGCCTCCTTCCCTCTTCCAAAACGCTGCTTAGATATTTTGGAAAGTATGTGCAATTCTTTCCTTTGGAAGGGTCATTCCAATTCTGCTAGAGGGGCAAGGGTCTCTTGGGAATCAGTTTGCTCTCCAAAGAGTTCGGGAGGCCTAGGCTTGAGAAGGTTAGAGGATATGAATCAAATCTTCAGCTTAAAATTAATTTGGATGCTCTTTGCATCAAACGGTTCTATTTGGGTTGCTTAGGCACAAAAACACGCTTTGAAGGGAAGATTATTCTGGTGTCCTGCTTTACAAGTCACGAGAAGTTGGATATGGAAGAGGTTATTAAAGCTGTGTGATGTGGCAAGACCTCACCTAGTTTGTACGGTTAACTCTGGATCAGTTGCTCTGTTTTGGCACGACAATTGGACTGACCTAGGACCTCTGATTGAGTTAATGGGTGCAAATGGGCCTAGAGTTACTGGAATTCATCGAATGGCAACGGTTAATCAAGCTTGTCGTGACTCGCTCTGGTTAATTTCAGGAAGAAGGCACCCTATCCTGAGACTCCTACGTGATTGTCTCCCTGCAGATCTACCAGCGTCTTTGAATGTCCATCATGATGTCTTTCATTGGAAAAATTCTCCCCACTCGAATCCAGGGGAGTTCTCTACGTCAAAAACATGGGATTCTCTTCATCCCCCTCGTCCAGCTCTCCCTTGGACTAAGCCAGTTTGGTTTAAGGAGAGAATCCCAAGGCATACTTTCATTATGTGGATGGTTATGAGGGATTGTCTCGTTACTCGTGACAGATTAAGGTCTTAGGGTCTTAACGTTCCTTCAACTTGTTTGTTCTACGACTCTCTCCCAGAAACAAAATCCCATCTTCTTATAGACTGCATCTATTCTAAGGAGATCTGGGCGACTTTCTTTGCGCATTCGGATTTCACCCTTCCGGTTTCAATTGAGGAGATTGTTCTCTAGTCTAATTCACCTTCTCCTAATAGGAAGATCAACATAATTTGCAAGGTCTTAGTTCAGGCGATCGTCTACTGCCTATGGAGAGAACGTAATTCAAGACTCCATGAATTAGTCTACTTCCAAAACAAAACTACTTCCAAAACAAAACTCGTCCATGTTTTGATTAAGGAAACTCAAACTCTCTTACGAGAAAAACTCTTTAGTTTGGATCGCTCTTCTCGTCCTTTCATGAACCTGTTCCAACTCTGAAACCAATGATCGCGAGAACTCCTTTCTCCATACTTGGTTTATACTATTTCATCACTAATCTTTTATCTGGGGTTCCTTTATGCTGTTGCTCTTGTTGTTGCTTTATATGTGTTTTTGTAAGCTTTTTATGCTGTTTTCATGTTTGTATCTTTTTAAAGAATCTTTAATTTAAATAAAATGGAAATTACGGAAAAAAAAAAAGCTAAAAACTAAATTGAGTTTTAAAGTATACTAGTATTATCTCTAGTATATATACCACCACATTTTTTTTTTTTTTGTAATGAATATACATTTTCTGTTGTTAGGATATCTTCAAATTTTTTTGACTTGATCTTGAAGATCTTTATTGCTCTTTACTCAAACTAACTTTATGCTCAAATCAGCTGTCTCCACGTAAGCTTCGAGCTAACCAAGGCACCAAGACTTCGTCTTCCACTCAGCTTGTGCCACATTATCAACGAGCTCGTAAAACTCCAAATCCTTGAGCTTACAGATATTACTACTTCTGATCCAGCGTACCATAATGTTGAGGATTGTGTACTACAATGATGTGACTGGTAGTTTGGTATGTTTATAGCCTTGCTAAATTCTATGAACCATTGTGTGCTGTTCGAATATCAACTATGTAACATAATTGTGTTCATCTCTATCTGACTGAATGCAAAAGACAGAAGAAGATGAGGAATCAGATGAGTATATTTGGGAAAAGAAACCCGTTGTAGTTGAAGATGAGGAGCTGGTTAAACGAGATCTCCTTGCCATAACAGAATGTGTGCTCGTTAAAGGAAAGCACTTGGTTTTGACTTTGATGGTTAAATTTGCAAAAAAAAAATAGTTCGCGGTTTTTTTGCATAAAATATTTTAAATTTTGTGACAAATATAGACAGGGGCTATATAGCGGGTGACTTTGGAGTTCAGGGGATTGATTTGCACGTAATATAATTGAGGGTTTAATTTGCAAAAAAAATTTAGTTCGCGGGTTTTTTTGCACAAAATCCTAAAAAAACTATTCCCTTGTACATCTTAGCACATACATCAATCATCCATCACCATCAGTCACAGATGATATATATTATATTAATATGGAAAATTTACACAATCTCGGCTCACATTGAATTCCATGTATGTGTTCTTGTCTAGCCATTGCGTGTCCATTGCCGCAAAGGCCACACAGTAAAGCAAATCAAATGACCATTCGTTTTCTATATTTTCCAAAACGTAGTAACAAAAATCAAGTAACTAGAGAGCCAATGATTGATTATAACCAGATAGCTAGAGAGATAAGTTTACATATTAAACATGACAGCATTTGTAAGAAAAGTAGAAAACAGACCATACAAAATTCCTAGGCTTGGCTGCACATGTATTAAAGAATCAAAACAAATCTTGTTTCACAAGCTAATTAAGGCAAAACATTAATGGATAGTGAGTGAGCGAATCCTTAATTAAAATAATTAATTAAATGGTTATTGAGGGTCATTTCCTGCCATTTCTTTTTTTGTATTCTGCCTTATTCTGCCTTTACACTATTAATAACAAATGCTTGTAAAAAAATATTTCATGTTATTAACTGTGATTTTAAATTTTCAATTTAATATAATAAATTTTAAAGATAATCATAGTTATTGCAAAAAAAATATCAAAAATATAAGGTACTACAGTTTTGGAGTGTTTAGAAAAAAAACAAATTTTTAATATTAAACAGATATTGTAAGAGATTTACCTTATATATATTAAGTAAAAGTAAAAGTAAAAAATTAAAAATATGATTTTTGTAAATATAATTTACCAAAAGGGATGTTGTGACTTTAACCCATAATCTGGTAATCACTAAGAAAAATGTAAATACAATATCTAACTTAAATAGAATCATATTAATGAACTAAATATAGGAGTTTGTAAATTTAGAAAAGAATAACATTTGCTTACTTAGAAAACATATCCAAAGAAGTTACTATCTTTAGAGAGTTGTTTTAAAAATAATTAATAATAATAAAGCATATAAATAGAAGATAAGGAAAATTAATTTGATCGACAACTATATAGACGGATGTGAGGAGCTAGTTTTATTATTCAGTATTCTCAAATATTTTATTTTCTCAAAGCATTCTTAGTTATATTTTAAATCAATAAAAATTTCTCTAAAATGGATCCAAATATGATAATAGAAAAAGAGTTAGCAGAAGTGGATCAAGATATGATGATAGAAAAAGAATTAACAGACGCCGATGTATCCAATAAAAAAGGTTTGTATTTACCAAAATCAAAGATGGACAACATATTAAAAAAGAGTGGAGTTACAATACCACGAAGTGGTCTTCATATGGAAATTCAAGATGATGACAAATTTTATTCGGTAATCCTAAGACTAAGCAAACATGATAAATATCATATCGGACTCGGGTGGACCAATATCACAAATACAAAAAAACTGCAAAAAGGCCAACTCATCCAATTATATTGGAAAGACGGCAGATTTATTTTTACTATGAAGTGAGTCTTCTTTTATTTTTTAAAGTTATCTTGAATAAGTGATTTATTTTCTTAATAAATCTATCTAACCAATGTTTATTTTTCTTTTGTGGTTAATTATATTTTGAATAGATTTTATGTGTATCCTAAGTAAATCAGTAGCATATCAATTTGCATTATGATAATTAATAATTACGATCCCATAATTTATAGATCTTGTTAAAAGCCTTATACAAAACATGATATTATGGTGTAGTTTATACAACATGCTCAAAATTTGATGTTTGGAATATATATGAAATCCATGATAAAATTTGTAACTATTGTTTTTGTAATGACAGTGATACGTCTGGTGCAAAACAAGCAGATCGGATAGGAGAAAGCAGTTCAAGTAAAACTCAAAAAAAAAAAGTAAATGATAAAAAACAAAATGTGTCGAACAAGCGACACAAAAATTGAATGGTGAATGTAATAAGTATGGTATAAATATTATAAAATTATTAATAAACACTCAATGGCAAAGTAAAATAACTTTTCTGAATATCTATCTTTTTCTGTTTACAGGAGAATTTTATTTTTATAGATTTCATTGAAATAATATTCATTTTGTGTTTTATTAAATAAAAATTATATTTCTTTTTGTTAAATTTCACCTGACAAGCTATAAATTAACTGGATTCCGTAAAAACACTTTGTGATTCATACCTGAAATTAAATTAATTCAGAAGATGCAATGTATTTAGTTAATTCTAATGCCTAAACAAGGTAAATTTGAATGAGTAATGTACCGTTGGAAAAGAAAAACAATGAATAACGTACCATATTTGTTGGAGTTGGATTTGACACCTAAATCCGGCCCACTAAAATGCACAACTAAAGCCCATTTCGAAGTCCATTTATCTAAAAGCCTAATCTCGATTTCTAGCTGTGGCTGTGCGATAAGGCGTTGCACGTGGAATGAAAGAAGGGGAAGGAGTCAAAAACCGTTCAAGGAAGATCACTGAGAATCCGGAGAACGAACTCCCGATATCCGCACTGCAGTTAAAAGCCGAAGCGGATATATAAAGCAGCTAGGGCAAATGGAGGCAGATCATCTTTTACTCATTTCTTACCTTGTATCGCTCTTCGAGCTATCACATTGAGACTACTCTCTATAAACATATTCGTTATTAATACAAATCCATTTGGTTGATCTAAGTCCTATCTCTTGCTTGGTTCATTGTGAGATTCTTACCTACTTTTTTCTTATCTCTTCATTTAAAGTTATCTAAAGGTGATAAACCTCTCATACAGTAAAACTTTTATTAAATAATAATGTTGGAACTTTGAAAATTTATTATCTTATAGAGTTATTATTTTATCGATAAAGTAATAATAATTATTTTATAGAAATATTTCATCAAAACCAAAAAAGTTATAAAAATATATTTCTTCGTTTTTTTATTCAAATTTTCTTATACTTTGTTATTTATATATTTTATATTAGGTTAATTTTCTAATTTTTAGATGCATGTTGAGAAGACATAATTAGAAATTGTTGATGCTATAAACTTTTTTTGAGATTAGCTCCAACGAGAAATCCAACTTTCAGAAAATGTAAACTATATTAGAGTCATATTTTACTAAATTACTTTAGATATATATGTATAAGTTTTATACTTATTATTTTAGCTTATTGTTGGGACTATATTTTTACATAAGAGTTTCGAAAAAATTACTCCCTCTGTTCCAAAATATATGATATTTTAGAGTTTTCACACAAATTAAGAAACATTTATTGTTTAACAATTAATACATATTTCTTTTACCTAAATTACTTTTTAATAAACATTAACCAATAGAAATTTAAGAATTTACTTACTTTTAATTAATAAGTCTTGAAGTTCGTAATTTGCTGGCATTAATGAATAAAAAGTACCTTAAAGTTCTAAAACATCTTATACTTTGGAACAAATTTTTTTTTAAAAACATCTTATATTCATGAACGGAGGGAGTATTATATTATCATTGTATCGCATTTTGCTATTTTATACATTGGTCCGAATTGAGATCGGAAAAATTTATTATCTTATAATGAAATTTTATCGAGTATTATTTTATAGAAGTTCTATTTGCAGTGTTTTTAAAATCGGTTGGATGTCGATGTTCAATGCGTTTTAAAAGATTTGGATTTCGATGTGTTAAGGTATAACTGTCATGGATTCTTCTGTATTTATGTGTAATGTATTGGAATGGATTTTGTTGTGTTTGAAAATCAGCAATTCAGGATACCCAAGATTTTGATATTAAAAATCAAAACCTGGATATTTTAGGGTTCTTCAATTAATTTGATATAAATCAAGATTGTGTTTGATACCAAGATTTTGATTAACACAATAATATACTCAGAATACTAATTCTTAAAATCTACAAATCGAACAAACAAATCTGTAACACTAAGAAAGCCCTTTATAGTGAATTACTGGAAGTGTTTTTTACCTTTGATCGAAAGCCCTTCCTCTGATTTTTTTTTTTTTTTTTATATCTTTCTCCTCCACCTTTCTCTTTATGGATGTTCTTACTCTGAAGTCTTCGAATCTCCGCGGAGACAAAGCTGTACAGAGGAGTGAGATAGCGTAACTGAGGTATATGGATTGTTTTTGGAATTTTAATCTGCAACACAAAACCACTGCAACTGAAGCTTAGTGCTAATTATTTTTACACACAGATTTGTATTAAAAAAAAAAAATTATATATTTCAGAGCGTACCTTTTCATACATCCATGCCCAGAATAAAGTCTGGTTAATTTGTCTTGCGGATGTATTTCCCAAACTCAACATAAACTCTAATTTTCCATTAATTTTTTTCGAAAAATTTGAGTTGAGAAACAGAAGTATAACTCAATGGCATGATTAAACTGAAAAAAATTATGAAATAATCAGTTTCAATTTGTAAAAGAGATAAACAGTCACACATTTTGATTTACAGACGAAGCGTAACAAACCTGTGAGTTGGAGCCTTGAGCAAAGTCGATGAACACAGATAGAGAGAGGTAAGAAAGAACAAATGAGATTAGTAAACGGATTGAAGTCGTAAATCAGAAAAGGATTGGCGAAATTGAAGAGATGAAGTTGCAGAAATTTCGAATAGAAAAATATTAGAACAATGAAAATCCCAGGAAAATATTGGACTTAACACAATCCCGTGAAACAAATACGGGCTTCTTTATTAATTTGTTTCACGTAATTGGACTTAACACAATCTGATCCAAATTTTTTTTTTTTTTTTTTTTTTAACTTAACTAATATGACGTGTCATCATTAATCATTAAGCAGAGATTAGCATTTTTTTAAGTGATCTTGACACATGTCACTCTGCCTTTGGGCGAGTGACTTGTGCTTTAGTATATTAAGGATTCTCTTTTCTTAATTTCAAAGGGAAGTCTAACAACACCCTCAGAAAAACAAAGTGGATAAAGATCAGTCCAACTGGTCTTCTGACTCCATAGAAACCCGCCGAATGAAAGTAATAAAAAGGATCGGGAATTGGTGGCTCCAAGCATCACTACTCGTGCTATAAATAAAAGCTGATTCCAAATCATAAGGAAAAAGNAAAAAAAAAAAAAAAAAAAAAAAAAAAAAAAAAAAAAAAAAAAAAAAAAAAATGCATGCATTCATGTTATAGTTTTAGAAGTCTGTCTTGATTGTACTTGAAATGGTAAAAATCATAATGCTACTTAATTAATAACCCCTTGTTGAGAATTCTCGCCTTAAAGAGTTGGCTTTAGAATTTTGAGTTACCTCATGAGATTTAGTGTTTGGTTTGATATGAATTGCAAATTAGTGTCCACTATGAGAAATTGGTCTAATGTTAATTATATTCTGAGTGAGAACAGGTGCAAAGGTTGATACAAGTTCTGAAGGGTAAGTGAGTTTCCGCTTTTCAAACATCTTTCTCATATGTCTTGGATTTGATATACATGAAGACATGTAAAGATCTAAGTCTGGGAGAGTTGATATATCATAGTTTTTATGGGTTTTTACCATGATATAAGTCTTATTTATAGAGTTTTTTTAATGTTTTTGGAGTATTTTCTAGTGTTTACAGGTTGTAGGTACATTTGGAGCACAATTGGAGATAATTGACCTTATTTGGAAGTTTTTTCTGGAAAACTAAAGTCATGGTGTCGGTCGACACCGCTCTTTCACATAATGAGACGCGAGTTTAATGAAAAATTTGGAGTTTTGCAGTTTTGCCCCAAATGCCAACTTATTTACAAGAAAGCTCAGATCGTGTTTTTAGGTTTATAAGCCATTGTTTAGGCTATTATCTGATTATCTTATTTTTTTATTGAGACTTAGAGAGAGAATTGCTTGAGAGCTTTTGGAGAGATTATTCTGCTACTCTGTTCATTTGAGAGAAGAATCTGAACCTCTTTATTTATACTTTTCATTTTTATGCAATCTAATTATTTCATGATGTTTGTCTCAATCACTATGTCTGAGTAGTTTGCTTGTTAGGTTTAGGGTTTTTCAAGGATTGAAGAAGAATTGCAATTGCGTAGGATAATCTTTAGAGTTCTTCATCTAGATTGTGTTTATTGCTTATTCTAGCTTAGCTACCTAGAATCTGATCTTAGGATAATTGATAGATGCGAAAGTATTATCAATTTCCTGACATATCTTAGATGAGCAAAATACCTATCTGCAAAGAAATTTGATTAAGAGATTTTGTGAACAATTAAACCTGTAAATAATGCTTGTCTTTATTGTTTGTAATTAATGCTTAGGGTTTTATCTCACGTTTTCAGACCTATCAAGTTTTTTTGATGTAAAATCAACTACCAACTTTCGTTGCAGAGATTATATATTTCATGAGATTCAACCTGCTTAATTATATCATGATTTCTTTTACTCTGCAATCTCTGATTCAACCTGCGAATTTTCCAAGGTCTAACCTTTGTCTCTCTTGAATATAACTTCATCAATCGATCACCTCCTGCTTTTATTTAATTGTTTTTCGCATTACATTATTATTATTTCACTTAGCTTGATTTGAATCCGGAAATTTACTGTGCAACAACTTGACGTTTGGAATTCGATAACCCTATACACTACATTGATTTGTTGTGCACTTGCAGTTAATTTTAGGAAAAACTTAGACCTATCAAGTTTTTTTTGATATTTTCAGTTGCCAATCGTCTTTTTTCGTTGCCGTTAAATTTTTAGTTTTAGAATTTTGTCTAATTATTATTATTTTTTTTTTTGTTACTCACGCGCTCTATAATTTTATTTTTGGTGTTTTGAGGTGTATGCCTAACCGCAAAATCAGAAACAACAAAGACAACGAGCTAGTCAATCTCACGAATCAAGAGCTAGCACACTTAGAGCGCACAAACAGAAAAGCGAAGAAGCCAATCAAGATGAACGGGCCAATAATTTTGGTTCAAGATGTTGATGGCAATCTGTTTGATAGAAAGGGAAACAGGCGCAATGAGGATGGGCAGAAGCTTGATGATGCTGGGAATGTGATTGTCGAAGCACCTCCAGCTCAGCCTGTCGTCAATGCTGCTGCGCAAAACCCTCCAGCTCAGCCACCTGTCAATCTTGCTATCAATCCTGTTGCACGACAAGCTGTACCAAATCGCACACTTGGTGACCACAACCGGCCTGATTTGTTTTATGCTAATCGGTCTGCGATTCGCCCTCCTTCGTTCGCGAGGAATGATTTTGAGCTGAAGCCTGCATTCTACACTCTTGTGGGTCAGCATCCTTTTCATGGTCATTCCCATGAACATCCCATGAACCACATCGAAAGATTCAAAGATCTGGCCAACAGCACTAAGGCCAATGGAGTCATTAGTGACTACCTTTTTTGCAAGCTGTTCCCATACTCTCTTTCTGTGGATTCAGCTTATTGGTTGAAGCAGTTGCAGCCAGGATCTTTGACGAATTGGGAAGACACCAAGAAAGCCTTCTTGAACAACTTCTATGATGATGCATGGTCCGAAGAGCTGAGAAACAACATTTCACAATTTTCTCAAGGACCAACTAAGGCATTCAAGGGTTCTTGGGTGAGGTTCATGTCTTATCAGAGAGACTGTCCACACCATGGTTTCACTGAAGTTCAGCTGCTGGGCATTTTCTTCAGAGGAATTGATTGAAGGTATCAGATGGCTCTCGATGCTGCGAGCAATGGAAGCTTCCACACCATATATCCAGATGAAGCCTACCAGCTTATAGAGAACTTGACATCTAGCAATAGTACCAAGAATACATATTTTGAGAGGAATAAGCTTTGTGGAAATCTGGATGGAAGCCAAATTGCTGAAGTTAAGGCTAAACTAGATTCAGTTCATAGCCTTCTTGTGGGGAAGAAATCAGTTCGGTTTGCTGCAGAGGTGGAGTCTTTTGATCCAGTAGAAGAGTCACAGAAAGAAGATGTTAATTACATCAATGGAGCTGGGTTTCAAGGACATAGATGGGGCAATCAACAAGGCCATGGTTCCTCTTACCATAAGCCTTTTCAGAGCAACAACGTCACAATAACTTATGGTTCTTCTTCTTACCAATCACCTCCTGCACAAACACCAGAAAGTGAGGTGAAATCAATGTTTGAGCAGATCCTAGAAGGCCAACAGAAGATGACAGTGGACTTCAATGGGAAGATTGATGCTTTGTACACTGATTTTAATGGAAAAATTGAGTCTTTGAGCACTCATGTGAAGAAGTTGGATGTTCAAGTTGCTCAGAATGCTGAGTCTATCAAAAGACCAGAGGGATTTTTCCTAAAGACCAATACCAATCCCAAACATTCTTGTCATGCTGTTCTGGTGGATACTAGAGCTAATCAGGTCGATTTGGATGAGATTTCTGGTGATATTCGGACTGCAGAGCTGGTGTCGGTCGACACCAGGGTGCCAGAAGAAATTCTGCAAATTTCAGGTTTTGGGACAAATTTCTGCAAATTACAACACTTGCCAGTTCTTCCTAAAACCTCTAAATTTGCTGCAGAAATAGTCTATAAGCCTAAAATTCCTTACCCAAAGGGTCCTAGGAAGTCTAAACAAGAGCTGGAAGATGTCAAAGTCAAGGAAATGATAGACAAATTGATGGTTGAGATACCTCTAGTTGATGCAGTCAATCTTTCACCTGCACTAAAAAGATACGTTAAGAGAATAGTTGTGAATGGTGTAACTTCTGAAGAAGGAGCATTGCTTACCAGAGACATTAGTGCAGTTCTCTTGAACACAGTTCCAAAGAAAAAGAAGAAGGAGATGGTCTCTAAACAAGTTAGTGCTATGATTCAGAACAAAATTTCAGAGAAGCTACCTGATCCAGGAAATTTTGTGCTAGACTGCTCCATCTCCACAAGCAAGTTTTCTCATTCTCTTTGTGATCTAGGTTCAAGTGTTAACTTGATGCCTTCCTCTGTTGCTGTGAGACTTGGATTGACTGATTTGAAGCCAACTATGATCTCTCTTATTCTAGCTGATCGATCCAAGAGGATCCTCCAAAGTGTCTTAGAAGATGTTCCACTCATCATTGAAGGTCACATGATTCCCACAAACTTCGTGGTTTTGGAATATGCTGAAGAACCTACAGATCCTCTTATTCTAAGAAGATCATTCTTAGCCACACCTCGTGCTCTCATTGATGTGAAGAAAGGGAAGATAAAGCTATATTTGGGTGATGTTGTCTTGAATTTTAACATGGACAAGTTAGGGAGACAGTCCACCATTGATGGTCAGAGTTTTTCTATGGAGATTTTCAAGGATGAAGATCTAATTAGAGAGCCATCAGATGACATGGTATGTCAAAGAGTTGGATAATAGTGAGCAAGTGAACAAGCTGGAAGTTAGGAGTGAAGACTTAGCTGCAAATCATCTCATAACCCAAAAGCCTCCAATAATGTAAAGGTATGTACTTCCTGGAATTAATTCCAAACCCCCTGATCTCATCCATAAAAAATTTAAAGGTGTTACAGCTACTTCACACTTATGCAAGCAACAAGATTTTTGAAGAAGGCTTGGTTTCTCTTTTGATGATTTTGCAGGAAAAAGAAGTGTCCCACCCAAACTCAAATCCCACCCTGCTGTTGTTCCTCACTTCCTTGGTTGATCATGAACCTCATACCTATACACCACAATGCATGAGGAGACATTTTTCTCAGAGACATGTGCTACCTCTATCTGATCCACCTGATGCCTGAGCCTCAATACAGTCAAGCTAATGAAGGAAAATAAGCGCTTAGTGGGAGGCAATCCATTTGTAGGTGAAATTCCTTTGTGATTTTCGTTTTCTTTTCACTAACTTTTAGTTTTGGTTTTCTTCTCTCAAAGAGTGGGTTCATAAAATACAAAATAGTAAATCGAGCAAATTGAGAATTTTGATTCCAAAATTTTGTTACACGGAAGCAACAAAGACAAAAAGGAGTCAAAACCTGCGAAATCATCGAAACAGAAAAACAAGAATTTCAACTAAAATTATTAAATTATTGGATAATAGAGAGAAGCAATTAAAAATTATGTATAATTGATTATTTCTCCTTATAAAATACTAGATTAGGCCCCGCGTATATGCGGGTTTATTTTAAATTTTTTGAAATAAATTACTAATATTAAACAAAATTTGATCTAACACTTTTAAATTAAATAAAATAATATTAAAAAACGATAAGAAATCTCTTAATAAAATAATATTGACACTTTTACATTTTATTATAACTGATATATAAATATTTACACCATCTGATCGACTGATTAATTCGTGAAAATATTATTATTTCATTAAAGAGATTTCAATTGATGAAATCTTTTTCTTAATATTGTTTTACCAAACAAAAAATGAAAAATAAACTATTTAAAATTAGAATATCAGTTCATTATAAAATTTTCTTTCTAATATTAGCTATTTGCTTGATAATTGTTTTGTTAGTTTTCTATCTGTATTGTTTCCTTTTCAATTTTGTTTTTGCCTCAGATAGTTATAAATTTTCCTTTTCATTATTAGTTAGTTGTTTTACAATTATTTTGTTAGTTTTTTGTTTCTGTTATTACATTTTTCTAATTTTTTGTGTGTTAACACATATCATCACCATATCAAGTATTAGACACATATAGCGACATTAATTTTGATTTCGATATAATTGATCTAGAGTTACATATCATTCATTGATATCTTGAAGTTTTAAAGATATGATTTTTTATTTATTAATAAGAGAGAAAAAAAAGTTTAAAAAGATAGAAGCACATAATTAAATCATGAAGTCTATAGCTTATTATATATTTGTTTTTTCTCCTTTTCGTAATAAGAATATTTTTTTTTTCTTTTTCCTAATAGATGTAACATTTTTTTAAAAAAAATATTTATTTTCTATTTTTGTGATTTTTTTTTTTTTTCGTAATGAGAATATATTTTTTCTTTTCTTTTCCTAATGGATGTAATATTTTTTCTTTTTAATTACTTTGTTTTCTTTTTTTTATTCTTTGTTGCTCTTATATATATATATATTTTTTCTTATTCCATAACATATGTCAAGGTCTTAATACTTTTAGAACTAAAAAACATATGTAGCGATCTTGTGAGTTATAAAAATAATATGTGTAGCAACCACGTTATGCACATCCACCTTTATATAATAAGATTCTCTGCTAAAAAAAGTCTGAATTTGCTTCTGCCATCTTTCTGCATCAAACTTACATACTTCTTGCATCAAACCATAACAGCTACATATTTATTAATAAAAACACTCTCACCAATCACAACCTCATCACACCACTCAACTTTACCCCAAATCTCCCTTTGTTGGTTTCTTTCTAAGGAAATCTCCGCAAAAAAAGTCACTTCAATGTAACTTCCTTCAGAATGGAACAAAAAAAGTTTCCCATCGTAACTCACAGTCTCCCACCACCCAGAAACTCTCTTCTTAGTCAACAATTCCTCAACACCATTCACCACTCCCCAACACTTCTTCTCTGAATCATAAGCACTTAACTTGTTCTCCACGCTATCGTAATAGTACAAAACATCATCAACCACACAAGCATCCTGCCACCATTTAGCATTCACCATCTCGTCCGTTTCCCATTCACTTCCCTTTGGCTCGTAAACAAAGCTATTCTCACGATCTCTAATGTACAACTTATCAGCCATCACCACACATTCATACAACAACATGTCAAACTCTGTGTCAATCTTTATCATCTCAGGCTCCCATGTTTGTGATTCTGTATTGAACACAACCATCGCATCCATCTTCGAGTCCATCCATCCAATCACGTAGATTCTCCCGTCAACGATGTTAGCGACTGTAGAATCCACGAGCACAGGCATGCTCGGGAGAGGTTGCACCGTGTGAGATATACAGTCGATGCTCGACGCTGTCGATGTCAAATTGTGGAACACATATATCTTGGAGCCCACCGGGACAAAGCTTCCGCCGTGAAGCATAGGGGGAAGCGACGGGATATGGAACAAGCTGTGATTTCCGTTGGATTTCCGGCGGAGGATATACAGTTGGTGATCACCTGTGTCCCTTTTAAATAGAGAAACGTAGAGAGAGTGTTCGGTGCAGCCCAACAAGGATCGTCTCGAGTATATATGAGGAGATGTAACGAGAGACCGGAAGTGCTTTGAAACGAGGGATAGTGTTGGATAGTATCATCTCGGTACACGCGCTAAGATGTCAACGGTGATGTCTTCAGGAAGTGACGTAAGCAGTGACGGATGTGCCTCCTTCTCTGCCCTAAGTTTGGAAGACATGTGTGCGTAGATTTAGGAGAGGTAAGAGCAAAACCCTAGCTTATTGTGATCCTTTATGATATACAAGCAGAAGTAATCAAATAGCAATATGTGGCACGTCATCTATGATTAGAAGAAAACAAAATAAACAAAAAATGTAAAAAAATTAAGACACATAAGTAAAAAAATAACTAAAAGTTTATTAAGAAAGATTATAATATTTCTCATTAAGGCTGTAACTGGTGACTGCAGAATTGTGGAATTGGGAGAAATTTGGCTGAATTTTTATTGTATGTCACCAGTTAGTAGTGAGGAATTGGTTGAAGAATTGTGTGGAATTCGAAAGTTATAGAGAGAGATTGAAAATGGGTGACAGTAGAGAGAGAAGAGAGAGTGTTGAAATATGTGTAGGTGGGGAGAGGAGCAGGGAAAAAAATGCGATTAAAAATGCGATTTAAAAAAAATCTTCTTGGCATTTTTAGGAAAATCTTGCTTTTCTATAACTTGGTCTTCGTTACTATATACACGTGGATTAGCACAACTGTATAGTATTTTTCCTATAAATTATAGATATGTATTGAGGTTTTTTAATTAAAAACAAAAATCATAATACAACGACACATAAATAATAAACCAATCTGTTGACCCAAAAACACAATTGTTGAGGAATTGTCAAATATTTTTTTTTTAAAATTAGTTGAGCAACAGCACAATAATTAAAATTTGTAGTATGCCACAAAAAACTAACATAGA
>OVBJ01000560.1:0-50421 GCA_900406535.1 Noccaea bulbosa | reverse complement strand
GTTTGCACAGTATGCTATGGCCTTACCGGCCAAGGCTTTGACAATTTCACCGCGCATATATCTAGTCAACGACATGCATATAAGGTAATTAAGCATCCTAGCCTTTGCATGAATACAATTTTTGAGTCAAACGTAGCTTCACTTTCCCACTTGTTCTAGTTTTGTTTGCCTAATTTTCAAGCAGAAGTCGCGATGGACCCCTCGGAGCACTCGAGCAGAGGATGAGGAGTATGAGGATGAGATAGCGGTTGAAGCCCATATTGAGGCGGCAAGTTTTAGTATCGTTTTCTTATTTTTTAGTTTTGGTTGCCTAAATTTGACCCCTTTTGGTTTTCATGCAGCCTTGGGATTGGTCACCTGCGCTTGAATCACAGGCAAGCGTTGAGATTTTAGTTTTGGTTTGCCTGAATTTGAGTATCTGCTTGAAAGCCCCGTGCTCACTTGTTGCTTTGTTTGCCTAAGTTTGACCCTTTTTACTCCATGTGCATTTGTTATTCAAGCAGCCTCCGCTCCCGCCCCTGCCCCCACACATGGTTGCACCACAGGTGTGTGCCGGTTGTAATGTTACCATTCTACCACAGGCAAGTCTTGCCACAAGTCTCCCTTTCTCACTTGTTAGTTTTGGTTTGCCTGAATTTGATGTGCATTTTGGTTTTCATGCAGCCGTGGGAAAGCTTCCCTTTTGTGTGTCATCGTTGTGCTACGACCATTCTACCAAAGGCAAGTCTTTGTCCCTTTCTCACTTGTTAGTTTTGTTTGCCTAAATTTATGTGCATTAATTTTGGCTTTCATGCAGCCCCCACACTGGTTTGCAACACCGAGTGAGTCTCATGGGAAAGAGGCAAGTTCTAACATCTGAAAACGTTTGAGATTTCTAATCTTTAGAATTCTGGGTTTTTCTTAATGAATTGTTGTTAAACATTCTGGATGTGCATTTTGGCTTTCATGCAGCCCCCACACATGTTTGCAACCCCAAGTGAATCTCATGGGAATGAGGCAAGTTCTAACATCTGAAAACGTTTGAGATTTCTAATCTTTAGAATTCTGGGTTTTTCTTAATGAATTGTTATATCTGAAAACGTTTTAGATTTCTAATCTTTAGAATTCTGGGTTTTTCTTAATGAATTGTTGTTAAACATTCTGGATGTGCAATTTGGCTTTCATGCAGCCCCCACACATGCTTGCAACCCCAAGTGTATCTCATGGGAATGAGGCAAGTTCTAACATCTGAAAACGTTGAGATTTCTAATCCTTAGCTTTCTGGGTTTTTCTTAATGAATTGTTAAACATTGTAGCTGAAGAAGAAAAAGAAGAAGAAGAAGACGACGACGAAGTAGAAGAAGAAGAAGAGTACATGCACATGGTGTTATGGTGAATGTTTGGTTTGTTCTACTTGTTAGTGGCTAATGTTGGGTTAGCTTAACTATTACCTATGCTTATTTCCAAGTCTCGTTTGTTTTATTTTCTTTTTATGAACTGTACTTCTTAATTATGTTTCAAATTATCAGTAATGTGGCAAAAATGATGAAGTAAAACAGTTTTAAGTTTGAATGTTTGATAGTGATGTCGGCTTATAGTAAAAGTAAAACAAATAAATTAATATTCATGTAAGGGTTCGTTTTGTGAACAGCTTATGTTTCCTTCTTGATTAGTGGAAACTGCATCAAAACTTGAAACAAATAAAGAAGCATACCTTTCTACGGACAACATCTCTCATAAGCCGAATGTATCTAATATTTAACCATGCAATTTCTCCAAGGGGGGGGAGGGGTGTTAGGTATTGGGAGTAGAATTTGTGTTGATTGTTAAAATTTTCAAAATTCATTGTTATTGGTTAATGAATTTTGACATTTTTTTTTAAATCCATATAAAATCTATTGTTATTCAAAAAGTTTACAAGTTTAATGATTCTATGAATTCATTAAATCTTTGTTATTGGAAGATAGGTTTTAAACAAATTAACTCATGAAACAAACTTTTAAAATACTACCTATAACTCTTGGATTCTCGTGTGAAAGCCCCTCGTGTGGAGTTCCCCGCTTCTTCTCCAGGTACATCTCTCTTCAGGATAAGGCCTGGAAAATCCACTATATTTTGAGTTACAAGAAGCTCGAGATCACAACAACGGTGATTACTCTCAACGAAGAAGACGGCTCTCTTCTCTCTCGTTGTAACAAACGTAAAAGAACACTATAAAAATATCGGGAAAACGGCCATTTCATACCCAAACTTGGACCATATGTTCAATTCATACCTAACTTATACCCTCCGGCCAATTCATACACAAACTTACTAAATATTTTAATTTCATACATTATGTTTTGTTTTTTGGCGAAATCATACATTTCCGCCACGTGGATGCCATGTGTCCGCCATGTCGATGCCATGTGTGCGCCACATATTATTTTTTTATTAAAAATAGAAAATAGAAATTTTAAAAGAAAATCTTATTTTTAATAAGTATTTATATTTTTGAATAAAATTAAAAAGTAATAATTAAATCAATTTATAAAAACTTTATTTTATATAAGTTTTTAACCCGATCAATATAGTTATAATTAATCATATCGTATTTATAGGTAACTCGGTAGGAGACTAGGTCGGTACACTATAAAAGTAAAATTTCTGGGTTTGAACAAAGTTGAACCCAATGAAGTTACACCGAAATTGGAGAGGATTGAGGTGTTATAAGCGTTTATAGGCGATGATAAAACTCTTGTTCAGTAGGCACTTTCACTTTTTTATTTAAATTTTTTTTTNTTTTTTTTTTAAATTTTTTTTTTTTTTTTTTTTTTCATTTTCAACCTAATGAACAAGAGTTTTATCATCGCCTATAAACGCTTTAACACCTCAATTCTCTCCAATTTCGGTGGAACTTCATATTGGGTTCAACTTTATTCATACCCAGAAATTTTACTTTTATATTGTATCGGATCTGGTCTCCTACCGAGTTACCTGTAAATATGATATGATTAATTATAAATATATTGATCGGGTTAAAAACTTATATAAAATAAAGTTTTTATAAATTGATTTAATTATTACTTTTTAATTTTATTCAAAAATATAAATATTTATTAAAAATAAGTTTTTCTTTTAAAATTTCTATTTTCTATTTTTAATTAAAAAAATAATATGTGGTGCACACATGGCATCGACGTGGCAGATACATGACATCCACGTGGCGGAAATGTATGATTTCGCCAAAAAACAAAACATAATGTATGAAATTCAAATATTTAGTAAGTTTGTGTATGTATTGGCCGGAGGGTATAAGTTAGGTATGAATCTATGGTTCAAGTTTGGGTATGAAAAGACCGTTTTTCCTAAAAATATCTGATACAACAAATGGGCTTGCTTCTTATTTCTGTAACTCTGTAGACTTCCTTTTGGGCCTTAATTACTTAAGCCCAATTCCAGCTCAAGATTAGAACCATCGTTCACATACATAAAAGGAGATCTTATGGAGCTATAAGAATCTCGGGATGATATATCTAACAAGAAAGGAATTTTAATGGAACAATTGTTAAGGAACAAAAAGAAGAACAATAGGAACTAAAAGTTTTTATCAAGATTATTCGTATAACTTGTAAACTATAATTTGTTGAGTCGTTGTAACGAAACACTTTGTCAGTTTTTTTCTTCGTTGAGCTTCAGTACTAGTTCGTAGAGAGCTTGTAATAGTGATTTGTTAGTTCGATTCTAGATATATATATAAAAAATAAAAAAAATAAAAAAAAAAGAAAAGTTAGAGACTACATCATTCCGAGGAGCCTGAACTCATAAAATTTTATAGTATCCTATCTGTTTCGATCTTCTTCTGTTCTTGCAAGTGAACAAATGAGCTTTAGGGTTATTATTCAATTCAATTCAATTCAATTCAAGGGTTGGAATTACGGAAGATAGTAAAAGCGATTGATGTTTCATGTCGGCCACAGAAAAGAAAAATAAATCATTCAAATCTTTTCGATTCACGGTAATAAAAAATGCCACGTGTCATTTATAATCTCGTACAGCCAACCAAAATACTTCCCCTAGTAGACACGCTAAATTACCACTTTACCACTCAAGTCATATCACGAGAAAGCTTTTTTGTTTTTTTTTTCTTATCAAAATATTCAAAACAACGTAATAAGAGAGAGAGAGTGTGAGCGTTATAAAACTTTCTTCTTCTTCTTCATATCACCCGCTAATTTCGAAACCTCGATCAAACCAAACCGATTCAGTCTTGGAAATTGGAATTGGAAGCAAAAATGGCTTCGCGTCTTGGAGTTTCCGTACGCGCCGTCTTGAGCGCGTCTCACGCCCCTCACTTTGACGACGGACGACGCCCAAACTCCTCCTCCTCCTCATTTCAGATTTTCACAGCACCATCGGCTAACCGGAGGAACCGAAATGGAAGAACCGGATTACGAACTCTCCGGGTTTCAAACGAAGGACCCGGACCCAAATCGTACCTCGACATGTGGAAAAACGCAGTCAATCGCGAGAAGAAAGAGAAAGCATTCGAGAAAATAGCCGAGAATGTAGCCGCCGTCGACGTCGACGGCGGCGGCGGCGAGAAAGGCGAAGTGGAATTAGAGAAGAAGAAGAGCGACGAGTTCAGGAAAATCCTGGAAGTTTCCGCCGAGGAGAGAGATCGGATTCAGCGATTGCAGGTCGTGGATCGTGCTGCCGCCGCGATCTCCGCCGCGAAAGCGATCCTCGCCTCTAACAATTCAGGCGACGGCAAAGACGGGTTTTCAGATGAAGTGAAGAAAAGCGACGGAAGTGAAGTCACAGAGACTCCGAAAAATGCTAAATCAGGTACTAATAATTGCGCTTGATCATCAGATTTTCCAATTTCTTATTGATTAGCTTTCAAAATGTTAAGCTTTCTTCACTATCTTTAGAGTATGATTCCGATTACTACTTCAATTTTTGTTTGTTATATGTTAAAGTTGCTTCCTTTGTTGTAGCAGAGCCACTTTGATTTGGTATTTGAAGTTTTACACTCTATGATTTTGGAATTTAGGAGGAATGTGGAGTAGAACAGTGTATGTGCCACGGTCAGAGACATCTGGATCGGAGACTCCAGGGCCTGACTTTTGGTCATGGACACCTCCACAAGGTAGTGAAGCGAGCTCCAACGTGAACGGGGACTTGAAGGCTGTGGTGGAGCCTGTTGAGTTTCCAACGTTGTCGAGTCCTGTGTTGGAGAAAGAGCACTCAGCAGAGTCTCTCTCGATACCTTACGAGAGTATGCTTTCGAGTGAAAGACACAGCTTTGTGATCCGGCCTTTCGAGTCTTTGATCGAGGTTGGAAAAGAGACGAAGCCCGAGACATCGTCATCAGAGCATGACCTTGATGTGATATCTTCAGCGAACGCGGAAGAAGCGGCTCGTGTTCTTGATGGGTTAGATGAGTCTTCTTCACATGGAGTTAGCCAGGACGGATTGAAGTGGTGGAAGCAGACAGGTGTAGAGAAAAGAGGTGATGGTGTGGTTTGCAGGTGGACGATGATACGTGGTGTTACTGCCGATGGTGTTGTGGAGTGGCAAGACAAGTATTGGGAAGCTTCTGATGAGTTCGGTTTCAAGGAGCTCGGCTCGGAGAAGTCAGGACGTGACGCGGATGGTAACGTGTGGCGTGAGTTCTGGAGAGAAGCAATGATGCAGGTCAGTGACAAAACCTGAGAGCTGCTTAGTGTTGAGAGACTTACATTTGAATCTGTCTGTTTGTAGGAGAATGGTGTTGTGCATATGGAGAAAACTGCAGACAAATGGGGAAAGAGTGGGCAAGGAGATGAATGGCAAGAGAAGTGGTGGGAGCATTACGATGCTACCGGGAAATCAGAGAAATGGGCGCATAAATGGTGTAGCCTTGACCGGAACACACCGCTTGATGTTGGCCACGCTCATGTCTGGCATGAGAGGTAACCACCATTAACATAAGTCTTATAAGCTATAATATAGCATCAAACAGCTCTCTGTTCTTGATTGGTTTTTTTGTGTGACATCAAGGTGGGGAGAGAAGTATGATGGGCAAGGAGGAAGCACCAAGTATACGGATAAGTGGGCGGAGAGGTGGGTAGGGGATGGTTGGGACAAGTGGGGAGACAAATGGGACGAGAACTTCAACGCGAGCGCGCAGGGAGTGAAGCAAGGTGAGACTTGGTGGGAAGGTAAGCATGGTGATAGATGGAACCGGAGCTGGGGAGAAGGACATAATGGTTCGGGTTGGGTTCACAAGTATGGGAAGAGTAGCAGCGGAGAGCATTGGGACACGCATGTGCCACAAGAGACTTGGTATGAGAGGTTCCCTCATTTTGGCTTCTTCCACTGTTTTGATAACTCTGTTCAGCTCCGAGCTGTGAAGAAGCCTTCTGATATGTCTTAGAAAGTGAAAGTGTCTTAAAGCAATAATCATTTGAAATAACTTTGGTGCAATGAAGAATCATTGCTCTTCTGGTGTAATGGGTGTTGCATAAGTTTATGTGGTAAGGTAGTGTTATATAAACCAAAAAAAAATTGATTAAATTTTGGTTAAAGTTTATTAACTTACCTCATATCGTTGGTGAAACTTGTTATGGAAAAAATGGTTGAATTTTGGTATTGTTTAATTTCTTAGCATCTTATGAAAAGCTACAACTGAATTTAGCAAACACCTTCCGGTTGATACATACTAAGCATATCTTCTATTGTGTCAAGAGTTGTTAAATGGGAAGAGAGTACTTGCTTGCTTGTTAAAATTAATTTTGATCATATAATTCTTGGTTTTACCGATCATGGAAAGAAAAAAAGAGCTAGCAAAGTAAAGCATATAGTAGTCTGAAGAAATGAATCAACAAGAGACGCGTGGATTTGATGAAGTAAGATCAATGTCCGTACAATAATAATGGATATGAATGGACCTAGATGTAATACCATCCATCTCTGAATCTTGACCATGCAATGAGATCTTGGACGGTTTGAGAAAGAAGTTGAAACCGCGTACCAAGCTGTGAGGTACTTTCTTTCCTTTCTCTTTGGTGTTTCTTTATATTATTTCAACAAACATATTTAATTTCAGTATATACATATTTCTAACAGACTTCAAATATTCTTTAGATCAGTTTTTGTCTTCGGTTACCATTCGTTCTATCTGCATGAAGCATGATATAGATAAAAAGAAATATAGCCCGACTCAAAAAGAGTTCTATCTGAGTGAACTTACAAGTTAATTACAACGACTCTAACAAAAGCGCCTATGATTATTTGGATTATTCGATTCGGGGAATCATGAACCATCAGTTCTTGAAAAGAATTTTCCGCTTCTAAAGTATAATAATAAAAAAAAAAAATATATATTCCCACCTCTAGAATATATTCCAATATATTAAGAAGATTGACAAAGAAAATGTATCATACGATATTGCTAATTCAGGAAAGATTACGAAGGATGTAAAGTAACAGATTAGCTGATATGTTAATAAACGAGTAAAGAGTTATAGCAAATACAAAATATCGTGTTATTTTATCAATACAAATAAAATTGATCATTTGTGGTCAAACTATCAAATTAATGAAAATGTTCAGACGTCTTATAAAAAAAATGACAAGTCAAAAACAACTCTTTTTGGTTTGATAGAATGGACCTCAAAATTCGATCGTAGTTCAAATGACAACATATGTGCACTGTACGTTCATATATTTAAACGACATTCTTTTGTTCTTTTTAAACCCCCTACAAGATGTCATTTTTCCACATTTATGTTTGTTGAGCCAAAAGGTCAAATATAAAGACAAAACTAAAAGCAATAATAACATTAAATTGGGTCACCACAACTTTTAAAAAGGTTAGCATTTACTACTTTTGACTTTACAAAATCAAAACGCATCCAAACACTATATGTAAGCTCGTGTCATTACTGGCTAATGGTATATTTGGCACGTTATCTAAGTTAGTAACTTNTTTTAAATTTTTTTTTTTTTTTTTTTTTTTTTTTTTTTTTTTTTTAAGCTAGTAACTTAGTATTACTAAATTCTATCGAGACCATATAAATAAGATTACGGTTGATTACATAAACTATTGTGTATTTTATATAAATTAGGAAATTATTATAATGTTCTATCAAGATCTTATAATTAAAAACTTGATCATTTAAATGATTGTATATGTGTATTGAATGTGTCATTTCCTCCTCCACTTAATATTTTCAAACATCCACATTAAAGTCAACATATGTTGCAATGAAGGAAATAAATTTTTAGTTTAAGGCTTCCGAATCAACCCAATCCTTGTATAGTTGGAATTTTGGATTGAATAGAAGAAACACAACCGATTTATGTACGGCCCAAAATGCATATTTAGTTTTGAATTTGTTGCGGTTATTTGTAACGTTGTGTTCCTCTTCTTTACGGGATAAACGCAAATTGTTTCAGGCTTGCTTATTTCAGTTCGTATGTAGAATTATAAATATTACTAATGAGTGAGGAATCATCAAAATAAATTTTTTTTTTTTGATGTTCGATTTCGTCCAGCTTGAGTTCTGACTTTGTAACCACTCTTACGCATTAGATTCTGTCCTTTTTTATAATTGTTAATTATGAACTTATGATGAATTTGGACAAGGTCAATTCAGCTTAGTCAACAAGTTTAAGCAAGAACTCGGACGTCGGTGTCAGTATGCAAAGTCATATACACCATGGGGTTGATTGGTTGCAGCTGACTCTCCTCTTTAAAATTAAATCATAATTAGTCTTTATCTACCACACTATTAATATTAATATATTTAAATAATCTCACATGAAGTCTGCAACACCTTCGGACTATTTTTTTTTTTTTTAATTGAATGTAAAATTAATTCGAACCCAAAAAAGTCGTTTTTACATCATGTGCATCATGAGATTGAAAGTTTAAAAGATAGAGATCTATCATGCTAAATTTTTGCTTCAAACCATACTTGGAGTGCGCCTTCAAGCTTTGCATCTCCCATCTGTTTGATCGAAGAGAGACGATTACGAACAACTTTGTGAATGGTCCGGATGAGATGAACTGAGGACAGTGGCTTTTCCCCATGGCATCGTGAGTTTCGTTCTTTCCAGAGGCTGTGAATCAAGGCTTGGAAGACATACCTAACAAGGAATAAGGTTTGTCGTAGGTAGTGATTTCCTGAGATGATGGCAACAATGTCGGTCCAGCTCGAGGAGTAGGTTGTTGTGAGAAGACCTTTTGTCAAAGCTCCCTAGACTGCGTTAGAGTAGCCACAAGTAAAAAACAGGTGATCTCGAGTCTCCATGTGATGTTGGCAGAGTACACACGAGGAGTTGACCTTCGGACTATTTCGTACTATATATTACAGATAAAAAATATTTGGCAATTATTTTTCTATTGATATTGTATTATTTATAGGAAAATTAATCTGGTTTTGAAAATTGAATCCAACAAAACTAGTGGTGTTTAACTGTTTCCTAATTCTTAATAAGTTACCAAAATAAATTGTTTGCGTTAGTTGTGTTCCCTGATAGTCCTGGTTTAATTAATGTTATTGAGTGTAAGATTGTCGATTTGGCTAGGTTTATTTATTTCTTTATTATTGTGAAACTGAGGAAGATTTTGTTGTTGTACAATTGTTACTATTAACTAGTATTATTATATGTTATGCAACGAATGAAAATACTTATAAGAGATTGACCACACGAGGTACATTTTTGTTGGCAACATACATGTTAGTAGATGCAAGAAGTACTTTTTGCATCTACTAACATGTATGTTGCCAACAAAAATGTACCTCGTGTGGTCAATCTCTTACTTTTTGCTTCTAAAATGGATGATGTTTTATTACAATGATCCACACTGTCCTTTTTGATCATATCTTGAAGCTCTTGTTCGGTCGGATTCTTTTTTCAAATAACCACATTATCACTCGTGCTATATAGTGGATCTACGGCGTGGAAGGGTCGGCGAGTCGGCAGTCGAAAGTTCTTTTATTTTATTACTTTAAGGAATCATTTTTTCTTACATGAAGAATGTGTAAAAAAAGTAAAAAACCAAAACACAAAAAAAGGAGTTCGACACGTTTACCCGTAACTCAACTCAACTCATATCAATGCTATTTTGTCGGGAAAGCGGCCAATTAGTACCCAAACTCGTTTCAGGTGTTCCGATTAGTATCCCCACTCTTCATATGCGCCAATTAGTACCCAAACTCGTGTAAAATGTAACTTTTCGTACCCATACTATTCACTGTTTGGCTAAATCAACCTTTGACCGAAGTCAACTTCGCGTTTGCGTTTTGAGGAATGAGTCAGCCGACAGGTCGGAACGGGCTCCGCGAAACGGATTCAAAACGACGTCGTTTTGAAATTTTGATTTCGGTTAAAATTTTGGTTTACAAAATCAATTCAAATTCAAATCCGATATAATTTAATTTCGGTTTGAACATTCCACACTCAAAACGACGTCGTTTTGATAAAGGGGGAAAAAAAATTATCACTCCGCTGAATGTGATGTATCCCTCCTCCGCCGTACACGTATCTTTGATGATGGTGCCCCATCGTCACAATCCCACCGTACATTCCTCCGCCCGCCGTCGGAGTTCCTCCGCTATTGTATCCTCCTCCTCCTCCGCCACCGGAGCTTCCATTTCCTCTGCCACCGCCGGAGCTATCACCCTGTCTCCCGGCGGTCGTCTTCTCCCCTTCCACCTTCCTATACTTTTGCAGGTAGATCTTCAACAGCTCGACGTAATCCTCAAACCCTAGCATGGTCATCGCCCAGAGAAGATCGTCGCCGTTGATTGTCTTCCTCTTCTCTCTTTGACACTTGTCGGAGGTCTCGCCGGTGATGAAACTTATGAATTCCGTTACGCACTCCTGGACTATCTCCTTGGCGTTCTTTGAGATTCTAGCGTTCGTCGGAAGTGTTTTCTTCATGATTCGACTCACGTTTGCAATCGGGAGAAATCTATCCTGCTCACGAGTCGACGCGATGTACCCGTCCTTTTGACCGCCTGAATCGTTGTCGGAATCTGCCATCTCACGGGAGGAACGGAAAATCGGAGGTCACAAAGGGATACATCACATTCAGCGGAGTGATAATTTTTTTTTTCCCCCTTTATCAAAACGACGTCGTTTTGAGTGTGGAAGGTTCAAACCGAAATTAAATTATATCGGGTTTGAATTTGAATTGATTTTGTAAACCAAAATTATAACCGAAATCGAAATTTCAAAACGACATCGTTTTGAGTCCGTTTCGCGGAGCCCGTTCCGACGTGGCGGCTGACGTGGCGGCTGACGTGTCGGCTAACTCATTCTGCAAAACGCAAACGCGAAGTTGACTTCGGTCAAAGGTTGATTTGGCCAAATAGTAAATAGTATGGGTACGAAAATTACATTTTACACGAGCGCATATGAAGAGTGGAGGTACTAATCGGAACACCTGAGACGAACTTAGGTACTAATTGGCCGTTTTCCCCTATTTTGTCTCTCCTCGTCATCTACTCTTACAGCTGTCAGAAACACACACCCATTTATAAATATTTACATACACAAATTATATTTCATCTATTTTATTATCTACCTTTCTAATGAAGTTATTTCCATTTTTTGTTACAAACACACACCTTATAAGTTTATGTAGAAATATTTTGACCAAAAAATAAAACTTATGTAGAAATAGTAAACCCAAATTGTTTCTGGAAACTAAGTCGTGTCCATTATTATATATCAAACATAAAATAACATATGACTTTCGAGAAAATTGACGTGATGCTGATCTTCAACTTCGCCAAATATTTTTTAAGTATATGTACGGGTTTTCTACGCAAAAAAGAGTTTAACAAAAGAGTTCAATCATATCACCCAAAAATATCCCACCTGACTGGAATTAGTATTCGAAACATATTAAACAAAAAAACAAATATTTGAAAACGAGTTAAAACGGATTTAATTAAAAAAAAAAAAAAAAAGAGAAGTAGAAAAAGTAAATGAGTCCAAAGCAGGAAAGTCTAAAGAAAATACTTCTATACAAATAGGAAAGCAGAATGAGAGATGAGAGTTGAAACACTTCAAAGCTTTAATTTGTGCTCTTCTCTTATCCTCTCTCTCTCTCTCTCTCTCTCTCTCTCTCTCTGAAAAACACTAAGCAAAGTTTTAACTGGATGGGCGAAACACAGCAACAAGAACATCAAGAACTAACGCAAGAACAGATAATGGAGTTCAAAGAGGCGTTTTGTCTGTTCGACAAAGATGGTGATGGCTGCATCACTGCTGATGAACTTGCCACTGTGATCCGCTCGTTGGATCAGAATCCGACCGAACAAGAGCTTCATGATATGATCAGTGAGATCGACTCCGATGGCAACGGCACCATCGAATTCTCTGAGTTTCTCAACCTCATGGCCAACAAAATCCAGGTTCTTTTTTTTTTTTTGCAATTTTAAAATATATGCATATTTAGTTTTATATATCACATCAATTAATCCAATTTCTTGTTTTCTATTGTTTGCTTTTTTTTTTTGTGTTATTTGTGTAGGAGACTGATGCAGATGAAGAGCTGAAAGAAGCATTCAAAGTGTTTGACAAAGACCAAAATGGTTACATCTCTGCCAGTGAGGTTAGCATATAATTTCCCTTTCTTTTCTTTAATGATAATTAAATTTTTTACTTTTGCCTCTCTTGTTTCTTTGAATTTTCTAAAAAGTTTTCTAAGTATCTCTATAGATTTATTTATTTTGATAACTAACTATTCGATGTACTCCATTGCATTTTGTACAACACTCAGTACGTGCGGTCTAATTATGTTTCTATTTAATTAATTCAATAATAGGAGCATATCGATTACTTATGAGTTATTATGACTGACTGTAATTTTCTCTAATAATCAGTGTCTAAAGTGGGTTACACTCCTACGTAGGACAAAAGAAAATTGGGTTATATTGTGTCTAGATTAGTTACATGAACCAATCCAGCTAAGTAAGAATCTTTTGAAGTAATGACAATATCAGACAACAAGGCTTAGACGATATTTCGAGTTTTACAAGAGATCCTCATGTGTCAATTTTTTTTTTCTTTTTATGAAATTCATATGTGAATTTAGACAAGAAAATAACAACAAGATATGCCTGTTTGTTTTTTTGTTAAATAATTTATAAAAATAGTGTCTGTGCGTCGTAAAAAGCTAAATTGTTTGAGGCTTCGAGCTGGCTGGCATTGTGACTTTTTGGAGGATAACGAGGTCAAAAAAAATATTTTTAAATGTTGATAACATTTAGTAAAATGTGTATGAATCTATTGGTTTATAGGGCAGAGCACATGTCTCACCTATAGTATGTTACTATGCATATTCTTTTCACATTCATAAATATTTTTCTTAACCGTCAAAATTTGTGTTCATCATTTTGTTGGTTCAACGTGATTCAGCATGTTTGTGTTTGGAGTATATAGAACAGAACACATAATATGATTCATCTGTTCCATAACTTGTTTGCTAATCAATTTCTTGGCTTATCAATTCATATCTTCCAAGTTACACTTGTTCTTTTGGGTATGACTCATGTATAAGTTTCCTTGTACATTGGTGGCCATGATCCATCCATGCCTGAAAATAAACATTATATGTAAATATTGGTTATAACCATCTCATTTTGATATATAATTGTAGTTGAGGCATGTGATGATCAATCTTGGGGAGAAGCTAACAGATGAAGAGGTTCATCAGATGATAAAGGAGGCAGATTTGGATGGTGATGGTCAAGTCAATTATGATGAGTTTGTGAGGATGATGATGACCAGCGGTTAAAATGTAAATCAAATTTACCCGCTAATGTATTATCTTTTATAAATTTTGTAATAATCTTTATAATCTTCTTCAGAATATCATCTTTCACTTTTCCAATTAAATTAATATTAAGCTTTTCCTTTTCAGTTGACGAAGTAGTTCTTTTTTATTTATTTGAATTCTTTAATATGTACCTCTGGTGTATAATATATTTCTTTGGTAATTTATTTAACCTTTTTATTCAGAAAGTCAATCAGATTGAGCATACGTATGTTCTCTGGCTATTTTTCTATACATATAGGAAATAAAATAAAAATCCGTATTTCATAGGCGCTAATCAAACATCTAATATAAATATAATCTTATAGCAAGTAATCGATAGTAGTTGTTATTTGCTTGCCAAAAAATGTTATGTACTTATAGGAGAAATTTTAAGAAATATATTTTGGAGTGTAAATTTTTAAAACTACATTTTTAGTATAATAATTTTCAAAAATACACTTTCTTCTAATTTTAATACATAAGTTTATGTTTACTAATCCTTGACTATAGTTTATGTTTGAGAATGGAAAATACATTCTTAGCTTGTTTTAGTTTTTATTTAAGTATGAAGACATTCGGATGTAAATATAAAAGCCTGAATGGTTGGTACAATCATAATCATATTAAATTCATATACCTCAGAAATTCAACACCGAGTGGCCTCTATAAATGCCTCGTTTTATGATGTTAGCTTGATGTGAAGTTTGTCCAAACATTTTAGTGCGTGACTTTGACCAAGAAATAGATTCTCTTATTAATTTTTTTTTTTTTTTTGTTTGGCAACGGGATTCTCTTATTAATTAAGNAAAAAAAAAAAAAAAAAAAAAAAAAAAAAAAAAAAAAAAAAAAATTCATTTTGTAGTATAACACATCTAAGATATTTGTTTTCTTGAGCTCGCTAATTAAAGCCCAATCACATGTATAACACATCTAACACACCTTAGAAGCCCAATCACTTTGAGTTTACACCTTAGAAGCCAATCACATTTAAAATTTGTCCATAATGTAACCAAAATATGCCAACATGTATGGAATCTAAGGTATATTTGCCCATTTACAAATTTTAAAATATTATGGTTACATTATGGACTAATGGGCCAACATGTATTAAAAATGCCTTCAGAATAAGCCCAATCACTTTGAGTTACAAACTCCATTTGTAACCAAATCATTTTGTGGTTTAACTCCATTTGTGATTCTTAAAACCAATTTACTTCAAACCACAAGTCCTAAAAGTTAAATCATGAACCCTAAATCCAAAAGTCTAAACCACAATTCCAATTTTGTTTTAAATTTTGAAAGAGTTAACCTATTTATCCTTCATTATATCATACAAGTGTGTCAAATTATATCAGTAACAAGAAACATCTCTACGCGTCAAAAAGAATATTTTCGTCCTTTTTTATTCTTTGCTTCTCTTGGTCATTTTCGTTTTTTTTGTTTCTCTCTTCGATAACACGTTATCCTGTAACTCACCCAAAAAGGAGAATTTGTTCCTACTCAGTGGGGCAATACGTATCCAATGTGGAAGAATCTTTGCTTATTCATTATGGACTAGAAACATATGCAAGTCAATTCTTGATTCTTATCGCTGACTAAAGTCTACGTTTATTTGTAATAATAGAGTCGGTCCACTTTTAATAATTAACATTTTCATGCTATCTCTCTTCTAAATTGATTTACTGTTTTCCTGCTGTTGCTGAAATATCAAAAGTTTAAAACTGGTCAGCTAACGTCTTTGCTTATTTGACCTGGTGTCACTGTAATCGTTGGAAAAATTAAGACGTATAGTCCAAAACATAAAGAACTCAAACATTTTTTTTCTTAAGATGAGAAATTTGAACTTTCGACTCGTATATTCTTAAAACTAATAAAACGAGCTAGGATATACAAAAACATATATCAACTTACATAAATGATTTATATGCTAAACACAGCTTTCTTAGCAAAACAAAATATCATGCCACAAAGTGCAAAAACAAAACACATGTGTTCAGATATAATTAAGCCATAAATTAGTTAATCACCAACCAAAACCCGATTACGCCATAATCTCCCAATTTAGTACCAGATCGTTCCACTTTCTGACGACTCTTTTTTTACGTACGTTTTCTTTCATGACGTCACATTTAGCCGATCTTTTTCAAAAGAAGCGAATACATTTTTGTCTTGACGGAGAATATATAACGTATTATACGAGTATGTGATGATATTGCTAAGTAGTTCCTACGAGAAATCCACACTAATGATGGTTGAGACTTGAGACGACCAACTGAGACATGACACCAACTGAGACATTTCTCCCCATGGAAATTCTTGTTTTCATTTCCAAAATGTCTAATTTAACTAAAATAAGTAAAACCTTTATTTCTTTGCATAAAACATTTGAAATCTCTCTACGCCAGACGATGAACTTCGTCAGGAAGTTGCTGTTTCCCACTTAATTTACAACATTTCTAATTAATGTCTTTGTTTAACTAACGTCAAGATAAAAATATTAGAAAATCTAAAACGTAATTTTTGGCTAAATAAGACCGATTGTATATTGTAGGGTCTAGGAAATAGGTTATAGTTTTATGAGGACTACTAATATATCTGATATTCGTGAAAAACACTAAGAAAAATTGTGTACAAAAGATAGGCTCGAACGAAGACATGAATAAGAAGAACAAGCTTGTAATCTTAATGTTGGTTAAATGAAAGTTGTCATTTGGGAAAAAAAAAAAAAAAAAAAGAATAAGAAGAACAAGCCACCATAACATCGTCCACTTAGAGTTCTTTAATACAAACGTGACTTTTTGTTGTTAATTTCAATGACCATTAATACCATATGAATGCAATGACAAATTAGAACTCAAATTAAGATTAGCCGTTATAACAACTCGGAATGAATTCAAATTTCACACGATTCAAACTCTACAAATNGATATATTGGATAACAAATAGTTTTTTTTTTTTTTTTTTTTTTTTTGTGGGCGAAACCGACAAACATTTAATATATGATCAATTACTTAATCGCAAATCAAAGTATATATATATTATGTATTTATAAAAGTAGGCATGTCGATTATATACCAATATACGCCGACTTTCCCTTCTTTATTTTCAAACTGGACAACGAGTGTTAGATAAATTGAACCTAAACACGGACTATACGCATTATGCCACCATATCCTAAGTACTGTCAAAAGATAATATCACATAGAATTGCAAAAAAAAAAATTATCACGTTGACCGTAACGTCTAAAGAAAACAGGTCAGGTCAAAGGAGAATTGAAACGAATCCTTATCTGTAAAGCTCGTGGATAACACGTGTTCTTCCTCATAAAACTCGAAACCGTTTTGACATGCAGCTTCTCAGAAATTTCACTGTTCACTTGCATCCAATCATATTATTCTTTTTCCTCTAAATTTTTGGTTATTTTACTCTATTAAATTGCTTTAGCTTTTATTAGTTTAATAAGTTATGGAGAGGAAATATATTTCTCGACCTTTATATCTTTTCACTTGTTTTCATTTACTTTACTGGTTCATTTATTGACAAAATTGAGTGTCGATATATTTGAACTTGATTTTAGGCAATTTATTTGGTGAATGTGACTTTCGTTGTATGTTTCTAGGAAACTTCGTGGATGATCGCAAAACCGACTCATCAACAAACTCTTTATAAAGTGCAAGACTGCATTGACACCATTAACATCAGCTTTCCATTTTGCATTCTCATATTTTCCATCAATCGTTTTCACAGACAAAATTTTTACAGCATCCTGGTTAATTTTTCTTGTTTACGGTTTAGCATATTCCGGTTTAAGCAATACGAGAGAGAATCAATGCCAACAAACGTCCCTGATCATGCAAAGAAGAACAATGTGGTGGGCGTCGAGTTTCTTTTGGAGCTCCCCACAACCTTAAGCAAACCGAACAAGAAGTGGCAAGTAGCATTCATCAAGATCTACTGCTCGAGAACTCTCCTCAACTGCGCCAAACACGCAATCCCAAAACCCGGTTTGATCCATCGTTCTCTTTCCTACACCGCCATTGATCTCGACAATCACCAAGATCGTAAAGGAGACTTCAAGATCGATCACGAAACCCTAAACGACCTCGTGAAGAACAAGAACCAAGAGAAACTCGATTCTCTAGGCGGTCCCAACGGCTTAGTCTCAGCTCTCAAGACTAACACGCGTCTCGGGATCGACGACGAAGCCGATGAGATTCAACGTAGACGTACAACGTTCGGGTCCAACACTTACACGAGACCTCCATCGAAGAGTCTCCTCCATTTCGTGATCGAAGCTTTCAAAGACCTCACGATCCTCATCCTTCTCGGCTGCGCAACGCTCTCTCTAGGATTCGGTATCAAAGAGAACGGCTTAAAAGAAGGATGGTACGACGGAGGAAGCATATTCGTAGCGGTTTTCTTGGTGGTAGCTGTCTCTGCGGTCAGCAACTTCAGACAGAACAGACAGTTCGACAAGCTCTCTAAAGTGAGTAGCAACATCAAGATCGATGTCGTTAGAAGCGGACGCCGTCAAGAGATTTCGATCTTCGACATCGTCGTGGGAGACATCGTTTGTTTAAACATCGGAGATCAAGTCCCAGCTGACGGAGTGTTCGTCGAAGGACACTCGTTGCACGTTGACGAATCAAGCATGACCGGAGAAAGCGATCACCTCGAGGTGAGTCTAACCGGAAACACGTTCTTGTTCTCCGGGACCAAAATCGCCGACGGGTTCGGGAAAATGGCGGTTACTTCAGTTGGGATGAACACAGCTTGGGGACAAATGATGAGTCACATCTCGCGGGACACGAACGAGCAAACCCCATTGCAGTCTCGTCTCGATAAGCTTACTTCTTCGATAGGTAAAGTCGGTTTACTCGTAGCGTTCTTGGTTCTTGTTGTTCTGTTGGTTCGTTACTTCACCGGAAGCACGAAGGACGAGAGTGGTAACCGCGAGTATAACGGGAAGAAGACGAAAAGCGACGAAATCGTGAACGCGGTTGTGGAAATGGTTGCGGCTGCGGTTACGATCATCGTGGTTGCGATACCCGAAGGTTTGCCGTTAGCTGTGACATTGACATTAGCGTACTCGATGAAGAGGATGATGAAAGATCAAGCTATGGTGAGGAAGCTCTCTGCTTGCGAGACGATGGGGTCAGCGACGACTATCTGTACCGATAAAACCGGCACGTTGACGCTTAACCAGATGAAGGTAACCGATTTCTGGTTCGGTTTGGAATCGGGAAAAGCTTCTTCTTCGTCTCTGTCTATGAGAGTTGTTGAGCTGTTTCATCAAGGAGTTGCGATGAACACTACAGGGAGTGTGTTCAAGGCTGATTCGGGATCTGAGTATGAGTTTTCCGGTAGTCCGACGGAGAAGGCGATTCTGAGCTGGGCGGTTGAGGAACTGAAGATGGATATGGAGGGAGTGATCGGAGAACACGATGTTGTTCATGTGGAAGCGTTTAATTCGGAGAAGAAGAGAAGCGGTGTGTTGATGATGAAGAAGAAGAAAGGAGGAGAAGAAATCAGAGTTGTTCATTGGAAAGGAGCTGCTGAGAAGATTCTAGCGATGTGTTCTTCGTTCTACGATGGTTCTGGAGTCGTGAGAGAGATTGATGAAGATGAGAAGATCAAATTCGAGCAGATTATTCAATCAATGGCAGCTAAATCTCTCCGTTGCATCGCGTTTGCGTATTCAGAAGACAGCGGCGAGGAGACGACGAAGAAGTTGAGAGAAGAGAGATTGAGCTTACTTGGAATCGTCGGAATCAAAGATCCGTGTAGACCAGGAGTGAAGAAAGCCGTCGAGGATTGTCAATTCGCCGGCGTAAGCATCAAAATGATCACCGGAGATAACATATTCACGGCGAGAGCGATCGCTGTGGAGTGCGGGATCTTAACACCTGAAGACGAGACGAACAAGGACGCCGTGTTGGAAGGAGAAGAGTTTCGAAACTACACTCAAGAGCAGAGATTAGAGAAGGTCGAGAGGATCAAAGTGATGGCGAGATCTTCGCCGTTCGACAAGCTCCTGATGGTGAAATGCCTCAAGGAGCTAGGTCACGTCGTGGCGGTTACCGGAGACGGGACAAACGACGCGCCGGCGTTGAAAGAAGCCGATATCGGGCTCTCGATGGGGATCCAGGGAACGGAGGTGGCGAAAGAGAGCTCCGACATCGTGATCCTCGACGACAATTTCGCCTCCGTCGCGACGGTTTTGAAATGGGGGAGATGCGTTTACAACAACATCCAGAAGTTCATTCAATTCCAGCTCACCGTCAACGTCGCGGCCCTCGTGATCAACTTCGTCGCGGCGGTTTCCGCCGGAGAAGTTCCGTTGACGGCGGTTCAGTTGCTGTGGGTGAATCTGATCATGGACACGCTCGGCGCGTTGGCTTTAGCTACGGAGAAACCGACGAACGACCTGATGAAGAAGAAGCCGATCGGGAGAGTCGCGCCGTTGATCACGAACATCATGTGGAGGAATCTGTTAGCGCAAGCGTTTTACCAAATCGCTGTGCTCTTGGTGCTTCAGTTTCGTGGGAGGTCGATTTTCGGAGTGGACGAGAAAGTGAAGAACACTCTGATCTTCAACACGTTCGTGCTGTGTCAAGTGTTCAACGAGTTCAACGCGAGGAGTCTGGAGAAGAAGAATGTGTTCAAAGGCATACACAAGAACAGGCTCTTCATTGGGATTATAGTCGTCACCGTGGTTCTACAGGTCGTCATGGTCGAGTTTCTCAAGAGGTTTGCTGATACGGAGAGGCTAAATTTGGGACAGTGGGGAGTCTGCGTGGCGATCGCGGCTTTGTCGTGGCCGATCGGATGGGTGGTGAAGTCGATTCCGGTGCCGGAGAAACACTTCTTCAGCTACCTGAAACTGAAGAAGCGATCTTGAAATTGATTTGGTTTTCACATTACTATGTACATTTGATTATTTGATTTGAATAAACATTGCAAAGGGGTTTTACTTTTACATATTCTAAAAGAAACATTTTTAGACAAGGCCAAGATAGTCTCCGACGAGGCTGGCCAAAACGATGAAGTCTTTCTCAGCCTCTCTCCAGTCGACGGCCAGCACGACGAACCGGACCGTGGAACCGATTTGAATCCGGGACAGGTTCTGGTTAACGAAAATCGGGTCTTCTCCATGAATGTAATCGTAACCGGGCATTTTCAGGTTCGATAGGTAAACAGTTTCACAAGGGCCAGATCTCAGCAAGACGCCGGACTTGAACACCTTGTGGACCACACCGTTGAGAATCTCTCCTTTGAAGATTTTGAAAGTGACGCCGGTGAAAACCACCGGGAAGACGACCTCGCCGTTGTTCCCTCTGATTCTGCCTTCGCCGATTTCCTCTAGGTCTTTGAGCGCCACGAAGTAGCCGAGATCTTTGGTTGCTTTTTTGGAAGCGAAGTCATCTAGTAGGCGGATGATAATAGATCTCTGGAGAAGGCCTTTCATGTCCATGTCTTCAGCTGGAATCATGACGTTCCATGGCAGTTTCACTTTCATGAACATCTTTTCTCCTCAGCCTGAAAACTTTGAAACAGTCAAATACAAAATGAGCCAATTGATCAAATCAACTTGTAAAGTCTGTTCATTTCTAAGAGAATCTGAGTCTGAAGTAGTAAACAGTAATCACAAACTACCGCGAGGCCCTAGATTGAGTAATCGTGGAATCGATTGAGAAATTTATCCAAAAAAAAAAAAAAAGCTTCACACGATCTGACAAATCGATTTGGGTAATCAAAAGGTTATAAAGAAGCTTTACCTAAACAAAACCGGCTACAACTGAACAACTCCAACACAGTCACCGTTTCACTGATTTTAGCTTCGGAGGATCAATGAAGCGTCAGAGAAGAACACAGTCCTACAATAGTATAATCTCCCGAGACGAGACAAGAACACAAGACATTTGGTTTCCAAATTCATAAGCCCGTCAAGGGCCCATTACTTCGAATGGGCCTTAACTTAAACTTATCTTTTGAGAATTTTTTTTTTTTTTTTTTTTTCTGTTAACAATTCAACATCTGATTTTGTGAAGGCCAAAATGAAAGATTGCATAGTTTTTGTTCTTGGTTACATAATGAGACACAATCGTTTTTTCAATATGGTACAAGTTTCATCAAACGGTGGTTGGATCAAATATTACAACTTTTCGTAAAGGATCAACAAAACAGTCTTTCTGTATCTTTTATTTGGAGAAAAGAAGGTCCGGCCAGAGATTTATATATAGGTTTCTCCTATACACAACAAACGACTGTTGCCTACCACACAAAAGTCACAAAACAGTAGAAATTCAAAACGAATCCAAAGGTTGCATCTTTGTCTTTGTCTTTAAACCGGAACCACTTCCGGTAGTCTACCATTACCTGCCGGAGTCAAGCTATCATAGTAATCCACCAGAACTTTCCATCCACCTGGGCACATGAAACCATCCGGCGGGTTCTCTTTGTTCTTGGCCAATGCTCGCATCTGAAAACACACAAAGAGATTTTGTTTCATCAGTAATGAGTGAGAACCATGAAGAACGTAAGGAATAAGGATTGTCTTACGGAACTAAGTGAATTACCTTAGTGCCGGAGATGAACAAGAAATCTTGAGGCCTCGACGGATCGAAGAAAGCCATCTTCCCTTGCGTTTTGTCATATGCAGCAACCTGAGATTTGAAAACGAAATTGAAACCAAACAAGTCAGATCTCAAGTGTAAATTTTTCTGAAATGGGTTTGATTAATATATACCTTGAAAGGAAGGATATTGAGTCGTTCGAGTCCTGGAGCCATGCTTAGTACTTTCTTTCCATGATCAGCATCGTAAAGATCACGTTTCTCTACCGGATGACCCATCCCAGCCGGATCACGACCCACAATGTAGAAGTTAGCACCCGCGTTGATTCTCGCCTTTGCGTGCCACTGCACTTCCGTTGGACCAGCGTAATGCATAGGAGACGGGAATATCGAAACCACTGTAGTCTCTGGATCAAGCACACCGTCCTCTAGCACCTGTTTTACATTCATAAAACCCATTTAGCATCTTTCAAGAAAAACAGCAGTTCTTGTTGCTATATCACTCAATAAGTTTACCTTCTCGTGCTGCTTCATCCTCCAACTTAGAGGAACATCATCAGCTTTTGTGTACCCTCCCAAGGGATGAAGCAAAAGGATAGGGTTTTTGTATCCCATCTCAAGAAGTCTCCTACGAGTATCAGTCATAAGAAGCGCGTGGCCGTTGTGTACCGGGTTCCTGAGCTGGAAGGCGAAGACAGCATCCGCGCCACGCTTCTCTAGCTCTTTCCGGAGCTCAGCAGGGGAAAGCCTGAAACGGTCAAGCCCGTCGTTGTACTTGACCGGCTCTAGAACCTCAAGATCACCACCGATGAGCCAGTTTCCTGCGTTGGTTATCGCTTCTTCTACGTAAGGCAAGCCTGGTGCTGTGGTACCCCAAGTTCTTGCTATACGTTCTTCCTTGGGATGCTTGTATATCTCAATGCTGATTCAACCAGAAAACAAGATGTTTTCAGCAAACGAATCATATCTATTAGCTTACTTCAATCATGAAACTATACCATTGACTAATCTTAAGCTTAATTCGTCAAATACTAAGAAACTTTTGAGACTCTACAGTGATGCATTAAAGTCTTTAGCTTTTTGTGTACACAATCAGATCTATAGCCGCCTACTTCTAATCATAGACTAATCTCAGGCACACAAAAGTTGGATTTGTTTACACTACTTGCTCATAGATAAGTTAAGAAACCAATTTGAAATCTCAGTTTCTTCCTCTGAAACCATGAATCGATCTAAAGCAATTTGGTGACTGAAGAGGAGCAGAGTTGGGGGAAGAGACTTACTCGCTGAGGATAGCGACGGGATTGCCGTCGGAATCGACAAGCGCGACGCGTTTAGACTCGCCGATCCGGGCCTTTTGCTCGTCGTCTATGGCGAGGACGATAGGCACGGACATGTTGACGACGGATCCGTCGTCAAGACGTAGCGAGTTGAAATGAAGAGTTTGGAGGAACTCGGATTCTCTCATGAAACCTCCGAGTGGACTTGCCCAGCCTTCGCTCAAGACGTGCAACCATTGCAGATCAATCGGCGTCAGCTCCACGCGCGGCAGCTCAGCCGCCTCGTGCTTCTTCTCTCTCCGCCGTGGCTCCGCCACCACGAGCTCCACCAGCTTCCCTCCGTCGGGAGCAATCAGGCCAGCGCGAAACGCTCCTCCGCGACGGCGCGATTTCGAAGGGAATGAAACGGAAGCGGTTAAGGGGAAATCGGGATTGGGAGATTTGGCGAGTGGCTGGGAAGAAAGGAAAGGTGTTTTGCTGAGGACGGCAGCCATGGAAGCCATTGGAGATTCTCTCAATCTCAAGCTGCTTCAATGGAGATTCCGTCGTGAAGAGAGTGACGAGGACGAAGATTGAGAAAAATGTTTGTTCCCAATTCGATTGGAAATGAAAGTTCGTTCTTGAGTGGCTTTTATAGACTTTAATGTAATTAAGGACCGTCTCTGCGAATATTATGTACCTAGACACTAATCATATCGTAGTTAATTTCTTTTGTCAGTGTATTATTACGTAATAGAATAATAACATAAATAATAACGAGGTTACCTTATATTTGTATGGTGCAAAGTCACTGTATAATACTAGTCTCTGCTTTTTTATTCAACGTATAGTTTACTTTTATATGCTAAATAAACATAAATAAAAAGACTTTTATCATTGTTATGAATCGTAGAAAAACGTATTACATCTTCTTCTATTTTCGTTGCATGGAAATTTATTTCATATTTTTAGACTTCAAATCTTTTTTTTCTTCTCGATTGAATGAATAAGTGAACACAATTCCCTTTTCGTTTTCTAAGAGCATCTCCAGCCCTGATACCCTCATATGGGTATCACAACATTTTTTATTTTTTTTTTTGTTAATTTTTTTTGTCTAAAAGACTTAGGTTTGATATATAACTTTTGCTTTTCCAATGATAATACCCTATAGATGGTAATACCCTATAGAGTATCTGAAAAAAAAATATTCATGAACTCAAACTACAACATGAACCTATTCTCAACACATAAATCATAGCAACAAACTGTAAATTGCATTTCATAATTACTTAAACTGAATATTTCAATAAAACTAGAAGAACAAAAAAGACTTAAACTGAAAGATCATGTGAATACAAAGTTCAATACTTAGCAAGCATGTCCATTATTAGACTACTTCTATTGAGAGACCAATAACACCAACAAACGGAAGATCTTATGCATTTGCTCCACCTTAAAGAGATATACAAAATCAAGTTAAAACCAATGTAAACTTAGGCTGAAGCAGTATGGATTGAGATTCAAATTTGTATTTCTAAACTCACCTCTGTTCTTCCAATTTGCCTCTTCAAAAAGGGAGCCAAAGGTTCGACGGAATTGAATGCGGAACCAGGCAAAACGATCCCATCCATCGGATTCGACGGAATTTTCGAGAAGATGAAGAAAAGTGATATTCTTCTCTTCTCGTTTTGTCGCTTTTACCTTCTTTTTTTTTTTTTTAATCCCATCCACGCTGCCACCTGGCGTTTTAGAGACGTCTCCAAAATATCGTCATCAAGAGACGTCTCAAGGACACAATGTGATTAAATCTTTAATTTTAAATAAAAATAACTTATAATCCCACTAAAATCCCACTTTATACGCCCGACCAATATGACTGACTAAAATATTTTCCGATAATAGTTTTTTAATATACATATATTGCGTTATTAGTGAAATAACTTGAACGGCTCCAAGCACGCCGATCTTGCTCATAAATTGATTGTCGTTACCCATTTTGAATTTTTAAGATATAATCCCACATTGTTACGTTATTTTCCAAATGTGTTTAAGATATTGGTAGATGATAATGCGATTCTTTCGTATTCCCAATTCACGGGAAAGTCCAAAAATATTATTCAGTATTTTTTATTTAAATGTTTTCGGACATATTAGATAAGGAATCCACAGGTCAAACAGTAATGGTTTTTTTTTAAGGCTAAATAATTAGTATTAATTTTGTTGTTAAGGAAATAAAATAGAATTAAAAGTTAGGAAATGTGAGGTCAGCATGTGGACCGATGCTACAGTTGAATATATCCAAGAATACGGTCAGGTTCGACCATCAATATGCTAATGACAAAACCAACTTGCTAATAGAATATTTAGACCACTCGAACTGCCACGTCATGTCGCGAATATTATTTCTCTTTAGATACTTTTTCATTTTAGGAGTAAATATTTTGAGTAACCTCATAAAAAAATAATACTAATAACGTAGATGCGTACGTCGTCGACCGTAGATGATATTTTACATCGTTTCGTTATTACTAACCGTAGTATGTATTATCTTTTTGTTGTAGTAGATATGCAGAATCCAAGTGATAGACTGACAGTAGTAGAACATTGGTTAGTTTTGGAACTATTTTTTTCTGATGCATAAGAATTTTCATAAGGTGAAATATACTCAGATAAATCTATATTAAAAAATCAAATGACAACTTCTGCACAGAAACTTTGATATTTAGTTATCCGATACTGTAGAAAGGAATTTACATTTCGCCGACTCGTTGATACTTGATATGATTACTGATTATTGAGCTCCTCAGTTTTGACCTGACCAGACAAATCTTGAGTCTTTGACCCGAAGCTGCCACGAAATCATCTAAGTTTATCTTTTTTTTATGTCGACTTTCTTATAGATACAAAAAAAATGTTTGACAAAGATGCTGCTTTTGGACACGTGGTTATTGTCAGAAACTGGAAAGTTGGTAGGCTAGTAGCTGAATAATCCTTATTCATTCTTTCATTTTAACAAATTTATTTTCAAGTACTCCAGGTCCGGGTTTACTGGATACGTGTGGTATAAGTCTACTCTTATATAACATTTATTTAAACTATAGGTGATAGGTTAATACAAACATTTGACTAGTTCAGTTTTAATCTTCGTAAAAAGTATAAAGTAATTAGAGAATTGGATAATGTAGCGCTTGATCAGTTTATTGGTGGCTGAGACCTCACATTCAACATGTTTTAAATAAAAAAAACATTCATGACCGACCTACCTGCAATTTTCCGAACATAAAATTTTCTGAAAATAAAATTTATTAATCAAAAGATTAAAATTTTCTAACGACAGTGAATGTCTAAAGTCTTCATATCAAGACAACAACACCAAGAAGCAATCCACTAAAAAACCCTATAAGTTTCTACTATTAGTTTAAGCGACCCACTGAAGTATACAACTTTAGTGCAAGATTAGCTTGAGACAAAGATTTAGCAATGGCTTCATCGTATGGTAGTGCCTGAATTATCATCTCATAATCTCTCACTGCTTCAGCCCATTTTTCCAGCTACATTTTCACAGGAAGAAGCTTAGAACAAAGTGAAAAAGGCCAAAAATAATATATATATATTTTTTAATTAGTATTTTACCTTGCTGTATGACACAGCCCTCTGAATCAATTCAACATTCTTCTTCAAAATTTTGATTTCAGTGTTATGTGGATCGAACTCTAAAGCTTTCGTTGCAGCTTTAGCTGCATCATCGAACCTGCAAGAATTCGTCATCCTTTACTATTTTTTATCGATCCAACAATATAACAACAAGTGTAACCCAATCAGTAAGTACTATATATAAATGTCACCTTCCTAGAGCCAAATCCATTTGGGACTTGACAAAAATTGTGTAAGCTCCAGGGTTCATATCGAAAAACCGAGTCTGTGACTGTGAGAAAGAGGCAGGCCATGGGAATGCATATGGTTCTACTTTGGGAACAGCTGCTAGTGCTGTTTGAGCCTCATCAAGCCGTTGGAGTTTCAGCAGTGCTTCAACTTTACACATACCTAGCTACACTTGTAAGATAAGTAAAATACTTAAAAACGTTTGGTTCTGGTTCTTCATATATAAGTGAAGACAAATTAATTGGTTCTGATTGTGAAGACAAATTTAAACAATATATAAGAATGGTTGTTCTTTTTTTTTTTTCCTTACCTCAGGAGACCGATTAGCTCCGTGCATCATAGCTAATCTTGCTTGGTTCAAAACACTAGTCCACTGACCGCCTCTTCTTGCATTAGTGCATTTATTCAAGTGTTCTTTTACTGATTTGTAATGTGGTGGATTTATCACAGAATGCTTCATCGCAATATCGACGTGGCCTAATCTGCAACCAATATTAAACACTCAAATGATTAGATATACATACTTTTATGTTATAATAAAAAAAAAAAAAATGTAGAAGCAAAGGATACCTAAGAAAAAACAGAGCGAAATGGTAATGAGCCTTTCCATGTTTTGGAACCAAACGTAAGGCTTCTTCCCACTGGTACAAAGCTTCCTCAACCCGTTCCAACCTCAACAATGTAGCTGCTCGATTGCCGAGGTAAGTTGCATTGTTCGGTGAGAGCTCTATTGCTCGATCGTAGGATTTTAAAGCCTCAGTGTAACTACAATTGTAGAACTTCATGTCACCACGAAAGTTGGTTCTTCCTGGATTTGGAATAGGAGATGGAGAGAAGATCCTACGTAACCAACCCAATTGGCGGCGATTTGGCGGACCGGAAAGCTGTTTTTCTTGTTCAGACGAGCGAGGTTCAAGATCGGGAAGCTTATCATATTCCCTAATCAATGAGTCCATAAGGTTATCGGGAACACTGTCAAGCTCCGGTACGAGTTTATTGTACTTCAACAATGCCTCTCTGCAAGATTTCAAAAAGAATGATAGACGATAAGGATCTCATGAATCCCAAAGTTTCCCCTAGGGTTTCTCTCCGAAGAAAATTACGAGCGATGACTCTAAAAAAAAGATAAAGAAAGAGTTTTACGTAACTAATAATGAGGAATGACAATGAAAAACATCACGAAAAATTCAGATAATTTAGATAATCGTTTCTCAAACAAACTTAAAATCTATGAAAGTTGTCTCTTCAACACATAAATCGATTTTAAGTAATAAGTAATCAAAGTTGCAACAAATTCTAGATAAAAAATCGACTTACTCCATCATAGTTTCTCTTGGTGACGAATAAGGAAGGTCTTTTTCTAAGATCCTAAGATCAAACACTTAGCTTTTGTATAAAAATAATTCTATTATTAATGTTTTATAAACTCAACTCAAAACTAAACACCAAAAGCTCTTAATGATTGTCACAACTCAACAATCATAATATTTATAGGTCAAGCACAACATTGCTTTTCCTTTTCCTATTAGAAATAGACAGCTTCCTAGTCCTAATGGGAATGTATTAAACTATCATTATCCTTAACCAAGTTGTTAAGCTATACAAGCTTATTCAACACTTTCCCTAGAAAACACAAAACCCTTCGTTCCATACTGTTTTTTCTGTGTATTATTAGCTTGCATTCCACACAATCATATAAGGTTTGAAGTTTTAGAGCAACTGTATTGCACAACTCTCATTGAGTTTTGAGTTGAAAAAAAAAAAAAAAAAAACAATAGTAACATGGCGCTTATATGGCGAGATTGGGGTAAATCGGTTCTTTTTGCATAATCGACTCTAACATGGATTCACCACATATGTCACAATCCGATTAATTTATTTTTAATTTAAAAAAAACTAAAATTAAAAGATTATCAAATTCTTTTTATTTATTTATTAATAAAATAAGTTAAAGAACCCATGTACGTTTGTGTTTTTTATTTATTAATTAATAACATTATTATTTTTATTTTCTTATGGTGCGATAAGGATACTCTTATAACCCTAAAATAGAAAATAGATTAGGCCCAAGTATCAAGGAGAATAAACCAGGCCCAAATTTGGTAGGCTGAAATCAAAAACTCAAACTCTCTATTCATTGGAAATTGTCGAGGCATGCATGACCGGTTTATATTTTCATTGTCAACCTCCAACACCGATATTGCTTTTTCGTACCTGAAGTTTATCTAGAAAAACAAAATAATATACACATAATGCGTAAAATGATTTTTTGTTAATTGATAAAAGTTATTTTATTTAAAGCATGAGAAAAAAAATTACAAGGCAGGCCCAAATGTTTAATTTTTTTGTTTTAAATGGTTTATTTTTTATTAGATCAGTTTACAGTGAAAAGAAGAAGTGGGAAGTCTCTCTTGAGATCCCCAAAAAGTAAGTAGATTACTCATCATCAGTCATAAAGCAAGGTAAAATACTAAAATCGATATATATATATATATATATATATATTGTGACTTATTTTTGTCTTTTTATTTTTCACTTGTTCTAAGCTTCTTCTTTGAAACTGTAGCTGGAAAAATAGTGATCCTTAAATTTTACTTCGATCCTTTTTTTTTTTGGTTTTACTTTTACTTCGATCCTTAAATTCATTTAATCTTTTAATCTTTCAAAAAACAAAAAAACTACAGTGTATACTAAAATTTTGAGAGTAAGCATTACACAATCCCCAAGATCTAATTACATATATGTGAATGTGTCTTATTTTTGTGTCAGAATATCTATATGTACATATGTAGGCGTAATATATATGCTTGGACCTTTTCTTGGAGAAGGAAAAGTAACGGTTGGAGAAAATTGAATGTGATACGGAACAGATTGGTACATTTTGGTGTAAATATATCTACAAATGTAATTATTTACATAAAGACGAATCTTTTTGTAACTGACGAACTAAAACCATTAAAGGAAAGTTTGAAAGAGACGAAAGCAACTTGGAATCTCTCATTTTAAAATTGGACAAAAAGAAAAGAAGAAAAAATTGTACACTTGGGTGGAGCTTTTCCATACAAATAGAAAAGCCAAAGTTTTCGAAACCCATCAACTGAATCATATCATCCCTATAATAGACGTACCTATATATGATGACGAAGGATATGATGATATACATTGATGGTCTTATGATTCTTTTGTACTTACTTACTCTAGATATTTAATCAGGCATGAGTCCAAGAAAATGTTTCGATCATAAAAATAAAAAAATATACATTTTTTTGCGTATATAGCTTTGATTTACATAGCGATTCGAAACTTGAAACAATTTAATTAACTAGTTTTATGGGTGTGATTTTATACATGGAAGGGGACCATTTTGCCACCCATATCCAGCAATGAAACAGTAAAAATTGACGTACGTACGTTTATTTAGTGAATATATTAATTGTTCAGTATTTTTTTTTTATAGCTCTTTAATTTAACTCATTTTACTCTATGTTTCTGGTTATCTATAAACACAACTCTATGATCCATGAAGCCATTCAAATTCCAGAAACATTAACATTCGTAATTTATATGTTTAAGACCAGAGCTGAAAGACTCTAAATGCAACCTTAGTTTTGCTCAACAGTAATTTATAGGTTACTAAACCGTTGTTAATTTTTTTTTGTTTTGTTTTGGCTAAAGGTTATAAAATCATTTATCCAATTATCCCTCCGGTTTTTGTTTTGAACATTTAAAATACATATTTTTGGTTAATATGATTCAAAATTAGATCTAGCTCCAAGAAACAACAAAGTCCATAAATCTCTAGTTACTGTATATAGATTATAGTCAAAATCGTGAGTAGAAATTTAGTTTCAATTAACTTCCCAGAAACCCTAAACCACAATAATAAAATGAGTAAATCAGAAAGACTTTTCTTAGAACAGTTTACAGTGAAAAGAAGAAGTCGGTAGTGTCTCTCTTGAGATCCCCAAAAAGTAAGTAGAGATTTTCACCCCAGCTTTTGATGAGTTGAACGAATTAGGGTTTTCCATTCATAACACTCTGTAACCCTAATAAAAAATCCCTCGGATCTAACATAAACATACACACTAAAGTAGAAAGCAAAAAAAAAAAAATCAGATGAACAGAAATATAGCGACAGAAAAGATAATTAATCTCACAAATCAGATAAAAAGAGAAAACAGGTCTTTTGAAGAAAGAAAAAAAAAAAAAGAAGAGAAACCCTATACTTCGAAATTTGAGAAAGAATTAAGATAGGTCTTTAAAATGAAAAATTTAGAGTTTCAAGGGTGCGACAGTCAACGGGTGAAACTGCGAACATGATCTAATCGACACCTCAATCTTGTTTTCATCGTCATGAAGACAACGAAGAAAGAAAGCTAATTAGATCATGCTGGCAGCTTCATCAGATGCCAGTCCACCATAGGCTTCATCGTACGTAGCAGATCAAGAAAAAAATAGTGAGAGAAAGAGAGTTTCAATTTTCTGTAGCTAGGGTTTTCTCGAGTGACTGGTCTTATCAGTGTGAAGAAGATGAGGATCTTTATATAGAAGGAAGAGGAGAACGTGAAGGAGGTTTGGGGGTGAATAAAGAGATAGAATAAGTTTTAGAAGGGTTACTTTTACAATTAAGCGAGAGTGTGTGGGTCGAAAGTAAAAACGAGTAAGGAAGAAAAAAAAAAAGAGAACGAGTGACAAACAAAAGGCGTTAAAGAAAAGTGGTCCAAAGTAGAACCGTGAATAAAATTGAATAATGTCACGCCGATTCTCCGAGCCTCATGCACTTCTTCTCTCTTACACAGACAGATTAGTTTTGTGTTTTGTGTTTGCTTCTGTAACTCTATTAATTACTTCTACATTGATGGGGACCCCCTTTCTTTCTTTAAATTTCTCTTTTCAATTTCTAAGTTTCCCTTTTTTGTTCAAAGACAGACAGTTCTTAAATTCTAAAATTAAATAACTGCTTATTCCAATAAATAATATCATTCTAATTGATTGTACTTACTCCTTCCGTTCCAGAATATAGGATGTTGTAGAATTTTTTTTGTTCCAGAATGTAAGATGTTTTAGAATTTTTAAAGTACATTTTACAAACTTCAAGAACCATTAATTAAAAGTAATTGAATTCTTGAAAATCTATTGGTTAATATTTATTAAAAAATTGTTTGATTAAAAAAATAAATCATTTATTGTTAAATAATAAATGTTTTTTAATTTGTGTGAAAAATCTAAAAAATCTTATATTCTGGAACAGAGGGAGTAGTTTTTATTGTTTAATGAAACTAATGCTCTAGATTCTAGATGATGTTAATTGTTAATCTGATGTTCCGAGAAATTTCTACCACTTTGACTTATAATCGTATGTTTGAATTTCTCCTGTTTAGTTTCATATTATAAACTTTTAAGCATTAAACTAATGTAAAATCGGATATCTAGACTCTCAGTCAAATGTTTACCCGACAAATCAATCAGTCAATTATTATAATTATAATTATATATAGACTGGAGGATTTGTAAACGTCTGAATGTCTCTATATATACTAACATAAATCTGTTCTTTAATTTAATTTTATTTATTTTGAAACATACAGTTCCGATGTTTTTGTTTCTGTTAATCAACTAAAAATATTTTCGGAGTTACTGATTCGATTGATTATATAATAGTATACAGTTATACACTTTATTTGACTCATCATGAGGTTTAATAAAATTTCCAACGCGGAGACACATCTTTATGATTCATGTTCAATATAATTAAAAACAGTGGCTTTAATTAAAACCTAAGCCTTGAAAAAGTGAAGTTAACACATGCATAAAGTATAACCTACGGACACTATATATAATAAACATGTGAAGCATTACAATTTTTGGCTTCTATATGTAAGCGTATCGTGCATGGTTGCTACTTTATAACTCCCTCACATACCGATAAATTATTTTCTAATTTCATTGTACACTTGTTTCTGTTCTGTCCATTTGTATTGTATACTTAACTCAGAAGTCTTATTTTACTAACACAAGTAATTCAAAAACAAAAATTATAGTCCTTAAGAAAGATATTGTTTCTTATGTTTTGTTTTCCAAGATACAAAAACTCCAGAGAAAATCCAAAAACATCTCTAGTTTTTTAATGAAATGTAATATAGCCACTCTTACAATTGCAATTAACTCTTTTTGAAAAAAAACTTAAAAAAAAAAATATGTGACAATTAGAAAAAAAAACTTATTAAACTGTTTTTCTTAGTATATAAAATGAAAAACATGCTACTTAAAAGTAATTAGTGAGACCTAATTGAGCTCATATACGTAGAATATTCCGTGACAAGTGCCAGTCTTTGTCACAGAATGTTTTTGTTTTTGGAAAATAAAGTATATACAATGTACATACAGTATCCAGTCTTAGTTACCGACTACACATGTGTTACAACAATTAGCTCTTGTAATCCACCACAATGCCAATACTCCTCGTTATAGAAATCAATGACAACNAATTTTTTTTTTTTTTTTTTTTTTTTTTTTTAATACAGAAGAAGATGTAATAAATAAAGTTTGTATAACTGATGTTATTAATTAATTATTGCTGTAAATGTATAGAAAGATAATTGAACAATAAAACAACTTTCCTCAAAAAGATTCCTTATCACTAACAATGGGATGATACCATTTCTATGCAACAATTGCCCAAAATTCGATAAGTTTTGGGCAAGCTGTTGGGTCTGTGACAGCTACGCGATATTGCAAGCTATTGAAAATTATTGATATGGACAATCTTTGACAATGACTTGTATTTGGTAGGGGTAAAAAGGCAAAACCTCTGATTGGTTTAGAAGATTTCTTTTTCGTTGTTCCTTTTTTAAGGTTTTAGTTTGGTACCAATAAGTCAACAACACTAATTACAAAAGAAATGATATATAAATTACTCACATCATGCTTCATACTGCTGAAGTAAAATTTCCAGTTTAGTTATGTGTCACGGCCTTCTGGAAACTTAATCCTTTTATCATCAAATCTATAAAATATAAAGGTTTGAAGAATTTCCTCAAAGTAGAGAACTATAACTTATGCTATTTTTTTTCTTATGAAAGTCGTTTAAAATATAATGATGTTATTTTAGATACTAGATATCTCGTCGGATGATTTATATACAAGTTTAGTTTGGAGCCATAGTAATTGTGAACTGAAGCATATATCCTGTGAACTTTGTTGTTAAATTTGTATTTTTGTTAACATAGTTTATAATTCTAATTAATCAAGAGAGAAAATCAGCTGTGGGTTTACTTTTTGTTTAAAATATTTATTTATTCTTCATCTTGTTTGATATTCGAAGATCAGGGATACCAAATTTTGCCACACATGCTTTGACATGACTCATAAGGATGCTGATGTAACTGCTTTGATGTATACGTATGCAGATTGAGAAGTACTTGATCACTCACACATATATGAGGCTCAAACTTATCGTTTACTTTTGGATCATCTATCGAATACTGTATATTTCAATTTATGCTTTATCTTTCTTTCTTTCGTAACAAACAATATTTGATGCTAAATGAAGAGTTGTTTGATTGTGATGACATCAGTAACTTTGCATCCAAAATGATACATATAACCTTCTGTCCTTCCACAAAAGTTAATCGAACGCATCTAATCTGTATCTCAGCTGAACTAAAACTAAAAGTACTTAGATAAACTCAACAAACTACTTCTTGTTAAAANTTTTTTTTAAAAAAAAAAAAAAAAAAAAAAAAAAAAAAAAAAAAAAACTATGAATCTACAGTTGTAAATTTGCTATAAATTATTAAGTTAGAAACTTTCTACTAATTCTTTTATCAATCTCAGATATCAGATATATTTGTTACAGATTTGCATCACTTTCCCACATTTATATATGTTACGCAAGTTTATAAGACTTAATCAATGTAGAAATATGTTGCGGATTCAGTAGCAAATAATCACAAATTGATAGCTGGCATTGGCATTTTTATATATTTCCATTAAATAAACTGGTACTTATTTTTCGTCGGTTCATGTATATATGATAAATGTCTTGCAGATCGATTGACATTTGTGATAAGTTTTATATATATATGTACATGCTAAGAGTGAATACATGAGAAGAGTTAAAAAAAGAAGCATGCTTGAACCAACAGAGAGTGGATCCAAATGTTGCTTTCCAGCTTTATACAAACGTATCACCCACATTACTGCCACTGCTACATAAACTGGAGGAGAGAGAGAGAGTTTGATGATGATCATGATATATCGATGTCGATGATAAATTGATGATGATGGCTCCGGTATGTGTACCCTAAGAGTTGTAGCTAGCTAGGACCATGGTGTCTTTACAAATTGTACGTACCTAGAGAGCATGGAGTTTACTAAAACGGCGACGTCTGGTGGGGGAGTAGTGAAGTTGGAAGTGGGGCTGAGTCTATGTGTAATAGGAGATGCAACATGCAAATGGTCCCCCTTCTGTTTTTATAAAAAGAAATTAGTGTTTACTGAGAAGGAAACATCCCATTTATAGATTCACACCCATAAAAGCAAGCTTCTCTACTTCTCTTCTTCTCTTCTTCTTTTTTTTTACTGCCAATTGATATTACTACAATATATGAATTCTACATGTATATAGATTGTGTGCTTTGAACACTCATGTTAAATATAAACCCTAATTGGATATTTTCTAGACCTAGAACACCATATCGATATGTTTTAGCCATTGGTTGGCCCATGAATTCATTCTCATGCTTTGATTACATTACACTACCCGGTTTATTAATACATGTCAAAAATTTCATGTACCAAAAAATTAGCTAACACATAACATAATCTTATAATTATTCTCTAATTGAGAACGTAGATCGACTTCGGATATTATTATCTTCATTAAGACAATATTTAAAATTGTTATATATAGCAAAAGGTGATGATGCCATGATGGTATATATTATAATCGAAGTGCATAAATGCTAAGTGAGAGGAAAATTATATATATAAAGTCTTTAAAGAAAAAGTCTTTAAATAATATCAAAATAAATGGTTCTTTTGTAATCCACTTCTCTTGATATGGGAGATTCGTTGAGTATCCATGTGCTCTTTCAATCGACCCTATTCTGTCTGTATCTAGCCAACCACATGTACCTTTTCACTAGAGAGTTTCTATAATTCTTTCTTTTAACACAATGTAATATAGTAAAGTGTGCACAAAAAAACGAGAGAGAAGAATGAAGATATACAATAGTAATATGCATATATATGCAGATCAATTTGACAACAAATGTATATATGAGATCAATATTTGTGACATTGTTTAAATCAAAAGAATTTTAGTGTACTGTAACTTATGGTCATGTACGAACCAAATGGCCTCTTGCTTCGCTGACACAATATCGAACTCCACAACATATAAGCTGTGAGATACTTTTAAAGTTGTAGAATAGGTAACTGCAATTTTTTTTTACGTATACAGTCCAGTTACGAACTTACTCGTTTTGATCTTTGGGGGAGAAATCAAATCGGTTTTTAGTGTGATTTTGGTTTATACAGACCCGGTCCAAAGTTTGACAAAATTAGCTATAATTGAATTGGGATATACAGACCCGGTCCAAAGCGCTGGACCGAAATGCCATGATTCGAAACCCGTATCAATATTTTAAATGGCCTATAGAAAAACATCTTGGATCGGGCCTGAAATGTACTTTCGTAAAGTCGTATACTAACGTGCGCCGTATAGTTTACTTTAAGGGCAGTCGTTAACTGTAAAACGTGCGCCGTTGTGATGCAACGCAAGTGGTCAATTTTTTTCCAACTAGCTTCCATTTCTGACCGTCGATAAAATTGATGATCAATCCAACGTGGCGTGATCTTTAACCGTCCAGCTTCATCGAACAGTGTCAGTGTAACAGAAATGCGGATTCCAAATTGCCAATAAGTTCAACTCAACGGCACGTTTCAGTTCCGCGTCCCGCCTTATAAACCCTTCACCGTCAAACAAATCCGGCGATTATCCTCATTTTCAAATTTCAAATTCTCTGTCTCACTCTCTCTCGTTTTCAAGCTTTTAACATCTACCGGAGCGAGAATGATTGCTTCTCTCAAGTACGTGATTCATCTCTTTCTCTACACTGATTCTTCTGCGTTCTTCGCTTTGATTTAGCTTTTGTTTTGAGTTTCGTGTATCTGAATCTCTTCTCGCTTTTTTTTTTTTTCCTTCTTCCGATGATGTTCTGCTTGCGTTGGTGATCAGTAGAGCTGAAGAAGCGAGCCAGATGCAGCTCGTTGAGCGAGAGGAAATGGATGAAGACGACGATCTGTTCGAAGCGATTGACAAATGTAAGATCAAAATTCGTTTTCCGATTTCATCCGTTGTCTGGTTTACTCGATATTTGCTCGCTTCTCTCAAAATTCTCGTGACATTTCTTCAGTTTTCGTTTCCAATCTCCATGCTCGCTCTTCTATTTTGCTCAATTTGTTTATCTAGACTTCGCTGTAGCTTGATTTCTGGGTCCGAGGAAATCGGATCTAGATTCGTTCCTCTAATCTGTAGTATTCTCGAAATCATTGTTAGATTCGACTTTAACTATGAATCTGGGTCACATACTGACTTATGATCGCGCGAATAGTTTATGATCTACACGTTTGTGTAATTCCAGTTTATTTTGTACCGATCGAGTTCTATTACTGGCATAAACCTCTGGCTGATTTGATCTCGTGACTACTATTTCTGTATGCTAGTGATCGCTCAAGGTATTAACGCTGGGGATGTGAAGAAGCTACAGGATGCTGGAATCCATACCTGCAATGGCCTGATGATGCATACAAAGAAGGTATAGGACCTGATTGTTTGTCATATTTCACTGGTCTTATACTATCTAGAATTTGGTTTCGTGAATGATGATGATACGATTGTGATATTGACGCAGAACCTCACTGGAATCAAAGGTTTATCAGAGGCCAAAGTTGACAAAATCTGTGAAGCAGCTGAGAAAATAGTGGTGAGTTTTAAACTCTCCCAATTATTGTTTAGCTACGTCAGTGTCTTTCGTTTTAAACTTCCTTTTTAACTATCGCAACATTTCTCCTTCAGAATTATGGATATATGACTGGGAGTGATGCTCTTCTCAAGGTTAGATTCATTGATTTCACTAAGGTTTAGAAGTCTGTCTCGCAACAAAGTCCTGCTGATTGTTCCCACTAACAGAACCATGGAATTTCGATGGATTATTGAAACATTTCATTTAAGATATTGAAACATATAGGTTTGTTTTTGTTTATATAGAGGAAACAGGTTGTGAAAATCACTACGGGTTGCCAAGCTCTTGATGATCTCTTAGGAGGTATACTAAGTTTTAGATTGTTACTGTTTGCCATCTTAATCACACTACCTAAAGAGTTCTGGTTTAAGTTTCTTCAAAATGATTGGCAGGTGGAATTGAAACCTCGGCCATCACAGAGGCTTTTGGGGAATTCAGGTGAGAAGCAGAGCCCAGCTCTTTAAGTTTCCTTGTCAATGGCTTGTATTCTAACAGTGTTTAATCGCACCTCAGGTCTGGGAAAACTCAGTTGGCACATACCCTTTGTGTCACTACGCAGGTTTGTTTCTTTCCTGAATTCTCAGTATGAATCAATTGTTATACCCTTTGAGATGAGAATTGTTTACTTTCTTTTAGCATATAACCATTTGAGGTTTCTGTCTGTCACTGCTGCTGTTACTCATTTCTGTGTTTACGTTATGCAGCTGCCTACAAACATGAAAGGAGGGAATGGCAAAGTGGCTTACATTGACACTGAGGGAACCTTGTATCCTTTAATATCTTAGAGAAGAGCTTTAGACCGGTTAGCGTAGCTTTCATTACGTGGTTTACATTTCAGGATTTTTTTCCTTGACTCTGAAATTTGTAGCCGCCCTGATCGTATTGTCCCAATTGCTGAAAGATTTGGAATGGATCCAGGAGCCGTGCTTGACAATGTAAGGCACTCATATATTATCTCTCTCATGACTGCAAATGATATTCACAATTTGTTTCATCTCGATGTAACAGATCATCTATGCTCGTGCTTACACCTATGAGCATCAGTACAACTTGCTTCTTGGCCTTGCTGCAAAAATGTCTGAGGAACCATTTAGAATCCTGGTAAAAAATAACAACATCCCTGCTTATTCTAGTAACTCAACACGAAAATGAGCTAACTTATCTGAGCTTTATCATGTTTACAGATTGTTGACTCGGTCATTGCTTTGTTCCGAGTTGATTTCACTGGTAGAGGAGAACTCGCAGACCGTCAGGTTACCTTTTACCTCTGCCTTCCCCACATTACTAACATTCTCATTAACAAAATCTGTCTTTGCTCATAAACGTTAGCGCTTCTGTGTTTGCAGCAAAAGCTAGCTCAGATGCTCTCAAGGCTTATCAAAATCGCAGAGGAATTCAATGTTGCTGTCTACATGACCAACCAAGGTTTGCTTTACATTAGTGACATAAATAGAATCGATTATTTTTGGTTGCATTAAACTTATAGAGGATCATCTGTTTCGTTTTGGTGGGTTTTTGCAGTCATAGCTGATCCAGGCGGTGGAATGTTCATATCAGACCCAAAGAAGCCAGCAGGTGGTCATGTGCTTGCTCACGCAGCTACCATCAGGCTCATGTTCAGGAAAGGCAAAGGAGAACAACGTGTCTGCAAAGTCTTCGATGCTCCAAATCTCCCTGAAGCCGAAGCCATATCCTTTTACAAATTCCATTAAAACCCACTTTGACTGATTTTCGATTATTATTCATTCACAGTAATGCATATGACTTTGTTTCCTTAACAGAAGAAAGCACATTTTCCAGATTACTCCAGGAGGCATTGCAGATGCCAAGGATTAGAGGAGCGAGGAGCTCTGCTATCTATCTTATTACGGGGGATCATCTCTACTTTTTACCTGCTTATTTCTATTATGCGTATCCATATTTACTTACCACCCACAGGATTTTACAAGGGAAAGTTATTTTACTTATATGTATGCACTGAATCAAACATTTTTTTAAGTATTTTTTTATTATTATTAATTATTAGCTTCTTATTTAACCAAATACAGTTTTAAAGCAATACGATGGTTCTTAAATCCACATCATAGTAGAGCCCAGAGTGTTTAGAATGGCCTCAAAGTGAGAATAGTAAAACGATGGAATCTAAAATCTGTGGAACACAAGCCACAGAGAGCAACAAAGTAAAAAAGAAGACTCAGATTTGGTTAGACCAATTCTGGACACTCCCGACTCTAGGCATCTCTTTCTTGGCCTCGGAATCCACTTTGAAAGTCACACCGCAAACCTCACCCGAACTGTCCACTCTCGGTACAGGCTTTAACTCGTTCAACGGATGCTCGTAGCTCCTCAAGCCGCCAGATGATGTAAAGAAACATCCTGCATAGTCCAATACACAAACCACCACTCAATCCTAATTCATATTTTCACTACATCCAAGAACAATATGAGTATAATGGTTTGCTGCGTTACCTTTAGGAAACGGCGCAAAGGATTTACCACAACCTTTCTTCACGGTTTCAACATCATCAGAAAGAACGAGATGTCCTTCCGCATCTGCTCCCCAAAAGAGAGGAACACTCCCATCTACGTCCTGAAAGATGCATAGTTTTTACACACCACAGCAGTACAACAACACTAGCAAGATTTGCGAAAGAAGAAAAAGCAAGCTAAGAATCATATACTAACCCCGGCGAGGAAGACGTTTTTCGTGGAGCAGTCGAAGAGCAAGAAGGCGAATTTCCCGTGGAAGTCTCGAACAACTTGGTCAGCAGAGTATGGACCACGGTCTCTGAGGGTCCTGTAGGCTTCGATCACAATGGTGACCTCGGTTGCTGTTTTTGTTAGCCCATATTGTTGCTTCAGAAACGGAATGTTCTCTATGTGCCCTTGGAAGATGCAGAACACATCGTCCGTCACAGCAAACAATCTGTTTGTTTGTTGTTACACAAAAGATATTTCATTAAAAGGAAACAAAAACACTCTTATCCACAACAACGATCATGAACAAGGATGCGATTTATGGAAGGACCAAAACAAATTACAGCACATCATAAATAATAAACAACCTATCATTGATGAGATTTCCATCTCTCAGTGAACCAAACAAAACCCAAGTAGACAGCAAATCTAACATATTTAGACGTGACTAGATAACCAAAACATCAATCCACTTCGAAACAAAACAATAATCCAGATTTTTTTTAAAGAAAATTGTAAAACCTGGGAAGGAGAGGATTCTGTTTGTCGAGCGAGCAAGCGATGAGACCAGAAGATCCGAAATTGATTTTAACGGCGGAAGGATAAATTGAGGAGAAATGGTTGAGCAAGAAATCATCTTTAAGAGCAGAAGCAGATCCACCTTCCGTACTCTGTAGAGCCTCAGGGCTATTGGCCACATTTTTGTCGAAAATCGCCAACATTTTTCTTTCTTTCTTCTCGAGAGCAAGCGAGATCAAAAGTATATAGAAAGAAAATGACTTTACGATCGTTGAATAGGCATTTATCTTATACTCCAGTACAAATTATTATATTAACAAATGGCGAATTCCGATAGGACTTTCGTTTCCGGGAATGGAATATAGAAAATATTCGGTCCTTTGCCTGCAAGTTTTTTAGATATTTTGTTTGAAAGAAAACAATATCTTATTTTTTAAACACGTTTAATTACGCATCATCCGATGATCTCCTCGCACGTTATGCGCGAATTGTAAAATCGACTCAAACGAGTTCATAGCTTTTTTTTCTGTTACCCAAACACATGAATTATTAGTTCAAATTCATTATACTAAAGATTTAGAAAAGTGGACTTAGTTCCTCTCATGGTATAGAGAGGAAGAGAGAGATCAAATGAATCAGAATAAAAAAAACTTTATCAAATTTCCATGTTAAACAAAAGTAAACTGAATCCAATAAATATTGTAGAAACAAAAAGAGGGTCTTTCGCTATTAAGCTCTTACTTTAAACTACCACTTTTTTATGTGATTGTTGTGTTCACAAATTCAACATAAAAAAGGACACCAAAAACTTGGTGAGGAGGTTCCGTTATGTTCAAACTCTGTTGTATGCAACAGACTTGCTAAAGAGCTTGCGGATGTAGAGAACCTGAAGCCCACTTGCTGCTGCAAGGAAGATATACTCTCCAACTGTGTAGAATATCACTCGCTTCCTCGTGCTCTCGTTCGCTGCACAAAAGTTCCAAAAGCACAAAACCCATCACACAAAGGGAACTTAAAGATCGTAAAAGGTTGTATCTTTATCTTTTGGTTCCTAAGAACGCATTCAAAGTCTATTAGGATCATAAAGGTCGTATCTTTTGGTTCCTAAGAACGCATTCAAAGTCTATTAGGACCGTAAAAAGGTTGTATCTTCTGGGTCCTAAGAACGCATTCGAGATACATATATCTTCTTCGATGATGATTCATTATTGTTGTACTAAGCCTAAACAAGTTCTTGAATCAATGAAATGAGACTATAGATTACAAAGCGAAGTGTAAGAGAGTGAATGGAGTAAACTTACTATGACGGTGACGAGTATCACGTGCTTTCAAGTACTTCTGCTCAGCAACAACAGATTCCAAAGCTTCTCTCAGCTCAGCTATCTTGACATTTACTGGGTCCAAATGTTCTGATAGACATTGCATCAAGAATTAGCTAGCACAAAACTAGTGGCAATCACACAGAGCAAAGAAGCAAATGACTTAATATAAGGAGGGATTGGATCAAACCATCTTTAGCCAAGTCATGCTCATTAGGGATGTGACCAACGTGAATGTAGAAGGAGACGGTTTCAGGAGTAGAGTAAGGGTTGTGGAAACAAAATTTGTACATTCCACTTCTTGGTGCCTTAAACTCAAACTTATCTCCAGAGGTTCCTTTCAGTGTTTGTACAATGTTCCCAGCAGGAGACGTCACCTAAACCGGCAATCCAATTATCAAAATTAGCTAACCAAAATCGCAAATTCCAAACCCAATTCCAAGCTTGAAACTTTGATTTCAATTAGAGATAACCCTAAATTGAAAAATTATTCAATAGATCTAGATCAGGGCAAAATCAAGCATAGTCACGAATTGACAGACACCAGAAACCGAAATCGATCTCAAGTTTTTTCAAGGAAAATGCATCGGGATTATCGATCAAAACCGGGAAAAGATTTATCTCACCGTGAAATCCAAACCGGGATGATCTGATCCCCAGAAGATATCATGGTCGACGACGACGAAGTTTCCGGAGACAGTATCGCCTTCGTAAAGGACGTACTCTTGGACGCATTCGTCGTCGCTCACAGTCACCGAGAGCGACGAGATAAAATCGATCGAATTCAATAGTATCAGACCGATTAAGAAACAGACATGGATCTTCGAGTTCCTCGCTTGTCTCCTCTCCATCTTTTTTTCCTTAGATCTTTCTCTCTCTCTCTCTCTCCTTGGATCAAAATTTTCCGTTTTGTTTTTTTCTCGAGAAAATTTTCGCCGAGCGTAAGAAGAAGACAAGAGAGAAGGATTTTTAATTGCGCGTAGGTGATGACTAAACCAGAAAGCAAATCCGGTTTATGACGAAATATGAGATTTTTGGAGCTGGTCAACGGTTTTTGGTCTTTATAACATTTAAAACTTAAAAGACTATGAGATAATTAAACAGTAAATTTCCCAACTTTCCCTTAAAAAAAATGGTCTAATTTTCTCCAAAATGAAAAATTTCTTTAATTTCCTCTAAAAATGAAAATTTTCTCTAATTTCTTATGGCTACGTTATTCTAAAGTTGTAGGACATCCGGTTTACGTTTTAGATCGATTTTCGATTTTCAATTTTATAAAAGTTAAATCCAAACTAAAAGAATCATGAAAATGTGCCAAACAAATACATACGGTAATGTATATGTCGAAAGTGACAAACCAAATACATTGGGAACAAAATCTAAATTTTTTCATATTTCCTTTCAATGTGTATACCATATAAAAATGAAACTTTCCAAATCTCATGTATGGACGACTATGGGAGAGTCTTGCAATTCTCTCACTCTTACGGTCTTACCGAAGAAAAAAGTGATCAGATTGTTACTATTGTCAACTTTGGGGAGATTTAGTAAACATTAAACAAATGCAATGGCAAAATAATAATTAAGGCTAAGCTATATTCATGGCCTAATGATCCCCTTTATGGGCCGTTATAACATTTGGGCTTCCATAAAAATATCAGACCACTCAGCATTGCAACAAGACGCCGGATACAAGCCTTCTAACTTCTTCTTCTTCCTTTTTAAAGTTTCTCAAATTTTATTTTTTTGACCCATGAGCCATAGCATGTTAGTTGCTATGAAAATTATGTTTACTTAGTCACTAATGAAAGACGTCAAATTGTAACGTTAACATTGGCAGATTTCTCATAACTTTATTTTCTGAAGTTTTTTGAGATTTCAAGATGTTAAGATAGTTTTTTAACGTTGAGAGAGATTCGTCTCCTTAATTACATTAAAACAACGGAAGATAAATTTTGAATTCCAGAAAGTTATTGAAATGTTGAAACGACCGTTAAAAACTGATGGAGTGAAGATGGGCCACGTAGTTGGGGGACAAAGAGAGTCAAGTCACGGACTCGAACAGAGTAAGCATGGGCCTCACTCGATCCCAACTTAGCTAACTTCCAAAAGCAAAAAAGAAAAGTTGTAAATGAATTAAACATCTTCTAGAAAGGCACGTAATGTTGTAAAGTTTTTGTTGTGAGCCACATGATTTTAGGAGATGGAGAGAATCTTTTTTACGTTTGTTACCAAACCCACTTGGCAAAAAAAAAAAAGTAGAAGAACAGCGAAGCTGTGACGGAGAAGAACGCCGCGTCATCGACTAATTGCTCTTTTTCCTTCAAAAGTTTTGTGTGGGTCAATCTATAGCTACGTGGTTCTTTAAATATCGCAGCTTGATCTCTTTTCGCTCTTTAGCCTACGTGTTTCGTTTTGGAGCGGCAAATAGGCAAATACGTACTATTCAGTTTTGTCTTAAACAAATAAACAAATACTCCAAAAATGTTGGAACCTGGAAGATCTAAATAAAATAATTAGCATGTTTTCGGTTCCTATGAATATGAAAACATAGATGATTTGTACAGACTAATTTTGCATAGAAACATGCATGAAGCAATAGCATGCACTACACATGTCGGTCATGCACAATAACAATATTATTCCAAATTACTTAGCTTATTTCCAGAAGACTATAACAATTAAAAATTTATTGTATGTATAATGTATATATAGTTATATACAAGAACTTTTTCGCAAAAAAAAGAAAAAGACAAAATATACGAGAACTATTTCTGTAATACTTCACTGTATTTAACTCACGTGCAGTATGTCAAACAACGGGATGAGATCTACTTTTTTCATGTGTTTTGTGACCTTATTTTAACTTGAACTAATCAACATGAAAGGCTAAATAAGTAAAACACCTAAAGAAAGTTCAGGAAACAACTCGACCTATCATTTCTCATCACCCCGTCCTATAAATATACATACAATGCTCTCTCATTACTCATATCAAGCTTCTACTCAAGATCCAACCTAAAAGTTTAATTACCTAAGTGATCTTCATCCTTAAACGATCCTCTTCTATTTCACACAAGTAAAAAGGTTTCAGAAATGGCAACGGCGTCGTTTAACATGCAATCTGTCTTCGCCGGTGGGTTGACCACCCGCAAGATCAACACCAACAAGCTTTCCTTCGCCGGAAACTTCTCTAACATCAAGAGGACTTATCCGGTGGGAGTGAGGTGCATGGCTGAGGTACGTTTATATTTTAATCTACTGATCCCAATCCAACGGTTATCATGTAATTAACTCATATTGATATGAAATCCTGACCGTCTGATTGTTCGACTTTTGCAGGGAGAGCCCATGAAGGATGAGTCTGCACCTTCGACCTCGGCGTCTCAGCCTTTGCCTAAGTCATCGTCGCCTCCTCCTCCTCCTCCTCCAAGAAAACCTAAGGTATCGTTTTTGTTTTAACGGTGGTTGATGAAATATCATTGATTATTAATTTGATTTATATTTACCAAAAAACTATCACTGTTTTACACTTTTTATTTCATGAAATTAAACATATTTGCTAGCTACACTTTCATGAAAAAAATGGAAAAAGAATTGAGTTATCTTCTTTAAATACATTAGATTCACTTTTGTTTAAAACTGAATTTCATATCAACCTAAAAACATACAGAATCCCGGAAATAGGATTAGGGTTACAAAATGTTACACTTGCAAATATGTAACAAAAATATATCAGTAGCATTGTTTTTTAATAATTTTTGGGTTGACGAAATATATATAGGTTAGCACGAAGTTCAGCGACTTGCTAGCGTTTAGCGGTCCAGCACCAGAGAGGATCAACGGACGCTTAGCGATGGTTGGATTCGTGGCTGCGTTAGCTGTGGAACTTTCCAAGGGTGAAAACGTTTTCGCTCAGATCTCCGACGGTGGCGTCTCGTGGTTCCTCGGTACGACGGCGATCTTGACGCTCGCATCGCTTGTGCCGCTCTTCAAGGGCATAACGGCTGAGTCCAAATCCGACGGCATCATGACGTCAGACGCTGAGCTCTGGAACGGACGTTTCGCTATGCTCGGTTTGGTCGCTTTGGCTTTCACCGAGTTTGTCAAGGGTGGGACCCTCGTCTGAGGAAACGAAGATACTCATTGGGGAGGATGTTATATTACAGTTTTGCCCCTGTAATCTGTAAAGTGATCGTGGTTTGCCCTTGTGTGTTTAGGCCTACTGTGTGTCTCATTACATATGTAATAGTGAGATTTGGTTGAAGCTCTCTCTTTAAAATCAGTAAAAAGCTGTGATGCATTGAAAATTAATGGGTTTTACAATTTCAGAAATTATAATGATACAAAATGTGAAAGAGAAGGGATTTAGTATGTGGATCTCTCTCTCTTACCGTGAGTTGGTTTAAAAAGACACCAGAACATTTATGGTTTGTCATTATAATTGCAAACCTAACAAATAACAATACACCATTAATTCCACCAACTATTGACTTTTGCGTTTATTGCGACGTTATTATTTGCCGACGAGAAAACTGGTGAAATGTTTTGAGACACATCAAGAGAGCGTTTGAAAAAAAAAAAAAAAAAAAACTGAAATGAGCCCTGAGCGATGCATAAATAATAGGATTTGGAGATGGGGGAAAGATGATATATATTTTTTTAAAATTATACATTTTACAAACACTATAATTTACGTTAGAAATAATAGGAATGCAAGTTGTGTCACCAAATCCTATTTTGCAAAAATTTCAGAAAAAATGACACATGCCCAAAGATGCGAGAATCATACACATTACACAACCAGAACAAAGAGGGCTTTGTAAAAGAAAACTAGCGCGCGTGTGATAAGTAAAGTACATGGGCCCTATATACCCAACAATTGGGCCAATTGCTTCCACTAGCAAGCCCTTATTTTCTAAATCCACTTGGAACAATAATCTTCTTTAAATGTATGCAAGGGAAAAAGGATTAGTTATGTGATCTTATATTAATGTATTTGATTATTTATAGCTTTATACAATTCTAGTGAGATCAATAAAAGAGTTTGGTGTGATCAGTAGAATTTAAGTAGTCAAAAAGAAGTGTGTGAATCTGATATGGGCACAATTCAATAAAAAACCTCTAAAATGTTGTATCTCTCTAGTCTCTATTTTGGTAGCAATTAGCCCTGGGCATTCGGTTTTCGGTTCGGATTCGGATCGGTTTTTTCGGGTTTTGGATATTTCGGTTTTAGAGTTGTAGAACCCGTTCGGTTTTTTTCTTTTTCGGTTCGGGTTCGGTTCGGTTCTGTCCGGGTTCGGATCGGTTTCGGGTTGGTTTCGGATATTTAAAAGTCGGTTAAAAAAATCAAAAAATAAAATAATTTAAATAAAATTGAATTAAATTTACAAAATAATTGAATTTAACAAAACTACTAAAAATAATTAGGATATTTCGAATATTTTGATTATTTTACTCTAAATATAACTAATATATTCAGTTTAAATTATAGTTTTTACATATTTTGATTATTTTAAATCTAAATATAACTAATTATTTTGTATATAATTATATTTCGGTTATCCATTCGGTTTTCGGTTCGGTTCGGGTTCGGTTTCGGTTTTTCGGGTTTAAAAAACTAAAAACCATTCGATTTTTTGTGTCAGTTTCGGTTCGGATCAGTTCGGGTTATTCGGTTTGGTTCGGTTCGGATTTTTCGGTTCCGGTTTTTATGCCCAGGCCTAGTAGCAATGAAGGAGCGAGATATGGGGCAAAATGACTCAGCGAGTCATGAAATAAACAGCACTGCAGGGCACGTGCAGACGCAATCTTAAATTAACAGACAGCGACTGGAACAGATGATTTTACGTGACTCCCACTTACCANTTTTTTTTTTTTTTTTTTTTTTTTTTTTTTTTTTTTTTTGTGGGGGTCCATTCCCTAATTGATAATCATGTTTTCATCCCTAGATCTTCCTTTTCTGTCGCTGTTTTTGGTTATTTTGAAGGATTAGATTCATGAATCATATCTAGTGTTGGTAACTAGATTTTGTTGTTGTCAACCAATTTTTTTTTCTTTTTAACATTCATCTATATATTCTGTTTGAGTATTTTTTTTTGGTTACATAATCAATGAATATAATATTTAAATCAGGACACTGCGAGTGGAATTCAAAACAGGTAGATAATTGTTGTTGGCAGTGACTGTGAGCCATGTTATAGCAAGTTAATCTGACACTCTGTTGTGTAGGCGGGACACTAGTCGCAATCTTATCCCGTAAATCGTTACGTCCACCATCGAATGTCATTGATTATATTGTCCATGGAGATGTTTTTTTTTTTTTTTTTGGCTCAACTTCAACTCTTTATTAAACTGAATCGTTTACAATCTGATTGTCCACATCGACTTGGCTTTTTACCCAATTTGGCACTATAGTGTACACCTTAGAAGCATCATTCACAAATGAAAGAGCTTACTTCGCTACTCTATCGGCCACTCCATTACATTCTCTAGATTGATAGACAAAAGCGACATCCTCCATGTAAGATCTGATACCTTTAATATGTCCATGGAGATGTTATAGAAACTCCTTCAAGCATGTCCACAACTTGTATGCAGTCTCTTTTCCATGATTATCAAATAGCTACTGTTTTTTGTTTTTTTTCAAAACGATAGCTAGTTTTTCAAAAAAAAAAAAAAAAAAAAATTTACGAGAGCTATAGATTCTGCATAGCCGATAATCAATAAACTCGATCTTCCCCTACGATTTCTTTTGGCATATTATATTCGATTGACTTAATTTTGTGCATCCAGCTGATTAACTGATCATTAACCTTAACCGTGTGTGTCATCTTCATTACTACTTTGTTATAAGTGGTTTATTATCCCACTTTCTTTTGCTTATTTTATATAGGTTGTAAATTTTAGCCATTCCAACGAAAGATGTATTTTTCGACTATTAATAACCTAATTTACCATCAACTATCTTTTATCGTATTCCAATTATTACCCTATTTTTCTATAACCGCTAATTAATATTGTTGTTAACTCTCGATCGATTGCAATTTTTTTATCATTAATTACCAAAAAACAACCAAATTCTGATATGGTTGTCTATTTCGGGAAAATATTCAAACAATGATTTTTATGACAGGATCAAACATGAATAGCTTGCCATTTCCGCAACACGAGCAAAAAAAATGAAAACTTGAAACAACCAAGCTTTTTTTTTTTTTTTATAATTAAACAATTCTAGCAGAAGTCTTAAAATAAATTGAATAAGTAATAAATCAAATCACATTATTCAGTGGAAGCAAATAAATTAAATAAATAATTCTAACAATTTAAATGAATTCAAATAATAAATAAAACAAT
>OVBJ01000559.1:1985-50479 GCA_900406535.1 Noccaea bulbosa | reverse complement strand
GAGTTTCGGGGATCAGTTGAGGATTCCAGTGTTGTGACCTTGCGAGGTCGGATTTTGGTCTTTGAGAGACGTGTGTTGTGAGGATTCGAGGTCGAATCCAATTTAGTGGGGGAGAGTTGTAACATCCGTAGACCAAAGAATCGTGATTTTTCTTTGCTGTCGATCGACACCAAGGGTAGTGTCGATCGACACCGGTCCGAAATCCGATTTTTGGTTTGATTTGAGTTGTCCGGTTTTCGCTGGTTTTGGGTTGAAAACTCTTAGACACGAAATAAAAGCTTTCCAGCCGCTTGAGAGTGGTCTTTTTCGTGAAAATCAAAGGAGAGAAAGAGGCAAAGAAGTTTTGGGAGATTTTGGAGGATTTCTGGAGCTTTTGGGGTTGTTTGATCTCTGTTCTTCATCTCCTTCTTCCCTTCAATCCAAAATCAAGGTGAGTGCGTGACTGTAGGCCCGTAATTATAGATGGGAAATTTTGTGAATTGATTGATTGATGAATCTGGGTTTGTTCTTGAGTTTTTCGTGTTGTTTATATGCTGATTGATGAGCTGAATCGTTTGTGTGGTGTTTATGGTTGATTTTATGTGTTTTTGGTGCGATTTGTCGCATTGGGGATCGACCTGTCGAACAGGTGTCGATCGACACCAAGTGGTCAGGTGTCGATCGACACCAAGCTGGTGTCGGTCGACACTGTCCGGTTTACGGTCGGTTAACTTAATTCAATTGGAATTGAAAATCAAATGGTTTAATCTGGTTATTGGAATTAATGAAATTATTTAATTAATTATTTCGAAATTAATAATTTATTAATATTATTATTTATTTTGAGAATTATCTAATAAATATTTTGGAGATATTTAATTATGGAAAATATCTAGTAAATTGTGGAAAATTATTAAAATACTTATAATGGTCTACAAATTGCGTAAATGGCCTGTAGACAGAATGTTCATCTCACTGGGTATTTATGAAATACTCACGCATCTCTTTTTGCCATGTGTTGCAGGTAAAGAAAAAGTGTGATCGCGGAATCGAGCCCGAGTAAGAGGATGATAGGATTATGTGTTTTATTTATTATTTGAATTCATTTAAGTTGTNCCCCCTAAAATTGTTTAAATTAAAAAAAAAAAAAAAAAAAAAAAGCTTGGTTGTTTCACGTTCTCTCACCCAGCAAATGAGGCGTCCATCAGCTCAGGATATTCCACGGTCTTCCTCCTTCGCACCAAGAGAAGCCCAGCTACATAGACAGAAGAAACGGAGAAGCTCTAGCTCGCACCGTAGTGATTTCAGTGGTGAACTCGAGCTAGCTCCACCTGACCACAGCGAGAAATTTGAGCAAGCTCAGCAGCCACAAGCCCCAGCTGACTCGATAAGTACTATGGCCGAGTACAGCCACCCGCGCAGCACCGTTCCACCGGAGTTCCAAAGCGCTTGGGACGACATCTTTGGCCGTCAGTAAGGTACCAAACTGTCTCCCCTTGTACATACCCGCTTGCATTGTGTTTAGTTTTCTGTTTTCCTCTGTTTTTGCTCTCAACTCTCTTTTTAAGCTTCTGTTACACAAGGGACTGTGTAATTTAAGTTTGGGGGAGGGTCTGAGAGCCGTTTAATCATTGTGTTTTGTTTTCTTATTTTCAATTTTTCATACTTGAGTCTGCATGCATCTAAGTCATAGAAAACCCATAAAAATTGAAAAAATTTCAAAAATCCAAAAATATTCATGTAGTTTGCATTTACATTTTAGGATTGAGTCTTAGTTGCATTCATATAGGTTTGCATTCACTTTGCATTGTTGATATGACTTTGTAAATTTGCCATCTCATGCGCCATGTTCTATGCCCTGGTTCTTGATTCTTTTGTGCATTAGGGTGAGAATGAAGAATTGATCATATTATGACATGCACATCTCATTCAAGCCAGTCTGTGAATTGATGCATTTCCCTATATGTTTGAACCATAATCATGACTCTTAATTACTATTGCACGCATTGATAAGCAATTCATGGATATTCATACATATTTGGACATTCTTTTCCCCATTTTATCCACTCTTGTTTGTCCAAATAGATTTATCCGCCTATAACTAAGCCTTTCTTTCAAACCCTTTGCTGTTCTTGTGTGTGTTTGTGAGGCCTAATTTTCCAATATGTTTGGCAAATGGTGTTGAGTTTAAACCGACAAGAGCAGGATTTCTGTGTAGATTCTGGTCCATCCTTAGGATCAGCTTAGGCTAAGTTTGGGGGTGCTATTTCGGGCTTGGGGGAGTGTGTTTTGTGTTTCAAGGGGTGGGAAAAGAAAAGACAAAGAAAAGAAAAGAAATTCGAGCAAGTGCTCCTCTGTGTCTAAAGGCAAACGCCTAAAGGGTAGATAGGAGTTGGTTCTTCATTTATGGGCTCTGGGTTTAGACTCGATCGAGTGTGTTTGGGGTAGATGGGAATTCTGCTCTTGTATCATCCTTGGTCCTAACTCTTAGCCTTTTGCTAAAGCTTGTTCATTTTCGTGAGAGATCCCTGATTTTAAACCGTTTATTGCATTGAAGGGACCGTCTTTGTCTCTTGACCATAACCTTTAGCCAAATGAGTTGTTTAGATTTGCATGAGCATGGTTCACTGTTCTATTAAATGAATGTTAAAGGGGTGCGCTGATATGAATGAATGGTTTGATTGACTGTGAAGTTTGATTGATCTTGTTAAGCATGGCTAAGATTTTTATAAGTAACTCTCACCTTGTTGCATTTCAGAATCTTGAACTTGGGCACTGATCAAACCGTTTTTGATGGCATGTTTTTGGTTATATCAACCGTTTTCATCCTTCATTCATATTTCATACTCATTTAGCATCTTGTTTAGATCACTTTTGCATAGTTTCAACCATCTTAAGTGTCACTTCTTGACACTTTCTTCTTAGCATTGCATACTTAGAGTTTTAGGAATTGCATTACATGCATTTGCATATTTAGGTGTCCTTATCAGGTGTATTGGAGCACTTTGGAGCAAAGTCACAACACTGGAGAAAAGAGAAGCTCGCACGATCGAGTCTCGAGCGAGACGGTGTCACGATCAAGCCTCGAGCGAGACGGCGTCACGACCAAGCCTCGAACAAGACGGCGTCACGACCAAGCCTCGAGCGAGACGACTAAGGCTGTGGCTTCCTGGATTTCAGCCTTCCCATTGACCAGCTGTTGACTGAAGCCCTACTCAGCTCTTATATATAAAGCCTCCAGACCTGAAATTCGACAGCTTCTTCATGTTTTTTTTTGCTTTTTAGTTTTCAGCTTTTAATTTTGTAGATTTACACTTTGTTCTTGAGTTTTGCACTTGCTACTTTAATAAACATTGTTCTTCTCATCCTTATCTATCTTTTGATGTTTGTTTTATTCTATTTGGTTATGATTTCTGTTATGGGTTGTGAGTAGTTCGATTTTAGACCTTGGGATGGGTTAGATTAGAGAGCTTTTATGCTTAATCTTTGATGCTTAGTCCAAAACCTTTCTCTGTCAAGTGAGCTTAATTCGATCCAGCCACTAACCCTGGTGGATTCGATCATGATGTTCCCTAGCCTAACCCGACTGGTTGAAGCATCGGTTCAAGCTTGACAGAGCAAAGGATCCCTTGTCCCACGACAGTGGTTGAACAAGGGTCCTTTGTGGCTTACAGTGAACGGTTCCTCATGCTTTCCGGCTCGAGTTTCCTCACTGACGACAGTAAGATAATGAGCCGAACCGGATTGATAGGTCTGTAAGACCCACAAAAGTGGGCTGACCCGCGGACTGAGCTTGTTCTCTACTATGGACCTGTTAGGGCATCTAAACATAGCCATTTTGAGATAAACTCTATCTCCCACCTGAAACTCAAGCTCACGTCTGCATCTACCTGCATAACTCTTCTGCCTATCCTGAGCCTCTTATATGTTCAGCCTCAAGACACAGATCTTCTCCGTCATCTCCTAACAAAAGTAGCTTCAAACATGCTGCGCTCCCCCACTGGGGTCCAACATAACGGTGTCCTGCATGACCTCCCATACAAAGCCTCAAAAGGAGTCATGCCAATACTAGACTGAAAACTGTTGTTATAGGCAAACTCTGCCAAATACAGATGATCAGCCCAATGGCCACCCCAATCCAACACACACATCCTCAGCAAATCCTCCAAGGTCTGGATAGTCCTCTCTGACTGCCCATCTGTCTGTGGATGATAAGCTGTACTCATATGCACCTTAGTGCCCATCTCTGTCTGAAATGCCCTCCAAAACTCTGGGGCAAATCTCGGATCTCTACCGACACAATACTGGCTGGCACTCCATGCAGCCTCACAATCTCTCGCACAAACTTCCTAGCCAAGACAGCTGCTCCATTTGTCTTCTTGATGGCCAAGAAATGTGCCGACTTGGTCAACCGGTCCACAATGATCCAAATAGCGTCAAAAGTCCGTGAGATAGGCAATCCCACAACAAAATCCATGGTGATCACGTCCCACTTCCACTCTGGAATGGGGAAAATCTGCAAAAGACCACTAGGAACCTGATGCTCTGCCTTGACCAAGGAACAAGTGTTGCACCTAGCAACCCAATCTGCCACATCTCTCTTCATCCCAACCCAATGATAATGATAATACCGTTTGAGATCACGGTACATCTTGGTCGCACCTGGATGAATCGAAAACTTGCTCGAATGAGCCTCTCTCAAGACCTCCTGTCTCAACTCCTCATCTTTGGGCACACAAACCCGCCCACGAACCAAGATAGTCCCATTCGATGAGACCTGATACTCAGAGCCAGCTGCTCGCGAAGCATCTATGAAAATTTGATCACTATGCTGAGCAACTCTGATCCTAATGAGTAAATCTACCTGATCAGCTGCCTCACAACCCAAAGGCTCCTCTGAAATAGCACAAAGCTGCAATGTACTAATCTCGCTGACCAAAGACTCAATATCTCGCTCTCTAGCTGAATCGCCTCTACGCTGACTCAACGCATCCACCACCAAGTTGACCTTGCCTGGATGGTAAACAATATCCAAGTCATAGTCTACCAGCAACTCCACCCAATGCGTCTGCCTCGCATTCAGCATAGGCTGAGTAAAGATGTGCTATAAACTCTTGTGATCTGTGAAGATCTGCACTGAACCACCCAAAAGATAAGATCTCCAAATCTTGAGTGCAAATACCACTGCTCACAACTCAAGATCGTGTGTAGGGCAGTTACGCTCACTGCCCTGCAACTGCCTCAAAGCATAGGCAATCACTCTGCCCTCCTACATCAAGCCACAACCAAGGCCAATGCCTGAAGCATCTGTAAACACCACGTAAGGCTTCTCCGGATCGGGTAGTGCCAACACTGGTGTACTAGTCAACATCTCCTTGAGCATCCCAAAGCTCTCCTCGCACTCTGGCAACCAGACGAATGGCACATCCTTGCTGGTCAGCCTCGTCATCGGCTGAGACATACTCGCAAAACCCTTGACGAACCTCCTGTAGTAGCTTGCTAAACCCATAAAACTCCTGATCTCTGTAGCACTACTAGGTCTAGGCCAATCCCTGATAGCCTCAATCTTAGCCGGATCCACAGAAACTCCCTCTGCAGAAACAATGTGGCCAAGAAAACCCATCTCTCTCTGCCAAAAGCTGCACTTGCTCAACTTGGCCAACAGTTTATGCTCTCGAAACTTCTCCAGAACTAGCCTCAAATGTGTCACATGCTCCTCTGGACTCTTCGAATACACCAAGATGTCATCAAAGAAAATGATAACAAACACATCCAGAAACTCTCTGAACACGTCGTTCATCAACCTCATAAATCCGCTGGCGCATTAGTCAAACCAAAAGGCATGACTGCAAACTCAAAATGCCCATACCTCGTCCCGAACGCCGTTTTGTGAATATCTGCCTCATCTATCGGAATCTGATGATAACCCGATGCCAAGTCAATCTTGGAGAACCAAGTAGCACCCCTCAACTGATCCAACAACTCATCAATCCTCTGGAGTGGATACCTGTTCTTCACTATGACTCGGTTGAGTCCTCGGTAATCAATGCACTTCCGAAAACTACCATCCTTCTTCTTCACAAACAGCACTGGTGCTCCCCAAGGTGAAACACTCAGCCGAATGAACCCTTTGCTCAAAAGGTCCTCTAGCTGCTTCTTCAGCTCTGCCAACTCTGCTGGCGCCATCCTGTAAGGTGTCTTCGATATCGGAGCTGTCCCGGCTCCAACTCAATCCTGAAAGGATCTGACCGCGATGGTGGCAATCCCTTCAGCGACTGAAAGACATCCTCAAAATCCTGGACAACTTCAATATCACCCAGAACCACCTCACCACGAGTCTCTGTCATAGTGATCGTCGCCAAATAGGCTTCGCAGCCCCGCTCTAACAACTGCTCTGCCTGAATCGCCGAGATCACTATACTCCCTGAAGTCGGTCTCACTCCCTGATAAACCAACTTCCCTGCATCCTGCTCAAACACAACTATACCTATGTAGCAATCCAGATGAACTCTGTACAAAGACAACCAGTCCATCCCCAAAAACACGTCATACAGCTCCACCGGACTGATGACTAAATCTGCTGGCATAGACTGCCCCGCAATCTGAACATCCACCGCTCTAGCTCTGCCCAAAGTAGCCAGAAAACCACCACCAGCCACCTTGACAAAGCCCGAACACTAGCCCTCACTACTCTGTATGCCTTCACTCTTGGCACACTCTAGAGTGATGAAGCAATTAGATGCTCCCGAGTCGAACAACACATGCGACTCAAAACCGCCAACTAACAAGGTTCCTACACAATTTCACAAGTGTTGAGAACCTCCTAACTCTATCACAGTTAAATAAAAGAAACAGACAACATCAAAATTCTACCTCTAAGAATTTACAAGTCTGAGTCAAGAATTTTACCTGTGATCTGGCCTGACTGACTGGTCTGCCTGCCTCCAACGATGTGTAAACACGAGGTGCCCCTCCCAACTGCTGCACTGCCGCAATCTGGGACACTGGCTGGATCACCAATGGCTGCACTGCTGCCACTTACCTCTGCTGTAACTTGGGACACATCGGCCTGATATGCCTCGGCTCCTTGCAGTAGAAGCACATTGTAGACTCCTTGGTTGCCGCCCTCTTGGGACAAGCAGCAACTTTATGATCTAAGCCCCCACAACCAAAGCATCCTCCCGAACTCTGGCTACTAGCAGATATTTCATCTGCTCTCCTCTTCTGCCCCTGTGCAGGCTTGCCGCCCTTGCCAAAATCAGAACCAAAGCCTCTGCGATCCTGCTGATGCTGCTGCTGGCCCCTAGGCTGGGTAGCAGGAACAACTACAGCTGGCACAACTAGCAGGAAAAACTGCAGCTCACGCAATTCCTCCTCAGTGGAAGCTGCTAGCTCCACCAACTCCGCTCTAGTGTGGTACATACCTCCTCTGCACTGAGTCTTGACGTCCTTCCAAAGCCCCTGAATCACCAATCGCCGAGATCACTATACTTCCTTCCACCAACAGTGCCCGCTCACCGACCAACTCACTGCCGGTATGAATCACCAATATGTAGAACTCTGCATCGTACTCCTGGACTGACCTCTCACCCTGAGTCAATCCCAAAAACCTCAACTGAAGTCTGTCTCGCGCCTCCTGCGGAAAAAACTTGTAGTTGAACTCCTCGACGAAGTCAACCCAAGTCCACACCGCCCTCCGGATCCTAGCAGATCTCCACCACAATGTGCATCTCCACTAAGATAATGCACAACAACCTGTACCTGAAACTGCTCAGGACACTGAATGGACTCGAAGTTTCGATCCAACCTTTGATGCCACTCGTCAGCCTGCTCTGGAGTGACACCGCCCTCAAACGTCGGCGTGCCAATCCTCTGCATCTCCCTCATCATCTCACAATAAGATGGATGCCCAACATCTGCAGCGCCATGCTGCCCAACAAAACCCGCAGCCTCATGCTGCTCACCTAAACCGGCACCTCCCTGTGCCCCGACCGTTGGAGGTGCAACCGGAGCCTGCTGTGGTACCGCCTGTGGAAGACGAGCCAAAAGCAGCGTCAGTAGCCCCACTATCAAGTCACCCTGATTTAGAGCCGCACCCCTACCACCGGGAGCCGGTCCTGCTCCTGCGTCACCACCGACGCCCGCGCCACCACCGGCACCAAAGTTAGCCCCACCGGCCAACGGGACTGACTGAGTAACTGACGCCGTCGCCCCACTCGGAGCCTGACTCTCCGCTGATACCTCTGGTACACCACGCCCAGCACCCCGACCTCCACGACCCGCTGCTCCACCACGAGTAACACCACGACCAGCTGCACCACGACCAGCTGCACCACGACCAGCTGCAGCCGCTCCGCGACCAGCTGCTGTAACACCACCAAGTACAGAAAAAGAGCAAGCTCAGCACAAAAACAAAACACAACAAAACACAAACTCTAACTCACTTACCCGCGGAATATTGGAAGGCCGAGAGGATGACACTAGACTACTAACTGACTAAACTCACTTAATCAATTAAACACATAGTCCAGTTCACTCAATACTAACAGTCCTAAAACCGTATACGCTCTGATACCAAAATGAAACAATCAAGCCTTTTTTTTTTGTTTAAATTACTTATTTATCAATGCGGAATTCTCGAAAGAAATCAATAAATAAATAAATCAAATAATTCAGTTCAACAAATGGACCAATAACCAATAAAACCAATAAATAAACTCTAGCAACCTAAATACCAGGTTTGCTACATTTTAAAATAAAACTAGCAACCTAAAAACTGGTGTCGATCGACACTGTCCCGACGCTTCAACACCAAAAGCAATGAAACAGTACGAAAAACACTGAAACTCATGGGATTCAACCCCCACATCGATCAAACAACACAATATCTCAAGAACAGCTCAAGAACAACTCGAAAAACTCAATAATGATTCCTAATCATGAAATCTCTTGTGATAAACGGACCTACAGTCACGCACTCACCTTGAAAGGATTGAAAGAGGGAAAGGAAGATGGATTAGCAACAGATCTCTCCAAAAACTCCAGAAATCACCTCAAACTCTCCAAAACTCCTCTGAACTTTTCTGAAACTCTGATTTTCTCCAAAAGTGGCTTTCTCACGCAGCCACAAGTGTTTTATTCGAGAAATAGGGCTTCCTTCGCCTAAACCCGACCAAAATCAGACAACTCAAATCGAACTGGTCGATTTTCCCATAACCGGTGTCGATCGACACCACTCCTTGGTGTCGGTCGACGCCACTCGACCAAAACGACACTTCACCACGTCAATCGACTAACCGGAAATCGAACCCGATAACCGGTGTCGATCGACACTCCCTTCGGTGTCGATCGACACTAGTCCTTCAAAAGCTTTTTACACATCTTCTTCGAAGTGTTTAAACCTTAGACCGACTACACAAAAATCAAACAAGAACATGTACAATCAATCCAAAATTCACACCTCAAAGGGCCTATGTAATCCACTCATGAATCTCTAATTTCCGATACCACTTCTAAAACAACTTTCTGGTTTACGTATGTTACAATCTTGCTGATCCAGAATGAAACAACCAAGCTATTTTTTTTATTTTTATTTTTAACATAAACAATTCCAGCGGAAATCTTTAAATAAATAAAATAAATAAGAAATCAAATCAAACAATATCATTCAGCGGAAGCAAATAATTAAATCAAATAAATCTAACAACTTAAATGAATTCGAATAAAATAATAAATCACATAAATCCTATCATCTTATTCCTCGAGTTCGATTCCGCAATCACACTTTTTATTTACCTGCATCACATGGCAAAAAGAGATGCGTGAGTATTTCATAAATACCCAGTGAGACGATCATCCTGTCTACAGGCTATTTACGCAATTTCTAGACAATTAAAGTCATTTAAATAATTTCCATAATTATTAAGTATTTTCCATAATTAAACAACTCCAAATAATTATTAAATAATTCACAAAATTAAATAATAATATTAATTAATTATTAATCCGAAAAATAATTAATTAAATCAACCAATTAACCAGTTAAATCATTAAACCGGATAAAACCATTTGATTTCAATTCCAATTGAATTAAATTACTCGACACCTGACCATTTGGTGTCGACCGACACCAGATTGGTGTCGATCGACACATGTTATACATGTCGATACCAAGTGCGATTCAACAGCACCAAAACTCACAAATCAAAGCACAACACCACCAAACACGATTCAATTTACATCATAACACAAAATCATCACATAAACTCACGAAAAGCTCAAGAACAACTCAATCAATCAACCCAAAATCTTAGATCTAGAAACCACTGACCTACAGTCACGCACTCACCTTGATTAAGGATTGAAAAGATGAAAGGGATGGAGAACAACAAGAATCAACCTCAGATCAACCCATAAACTTCACAAATCTCTCCAAAAGCTCTCAGCTTTTTTCTCTCCTTTGTTTTCTCGAAAAGTGAGCCACAGCGGCTGCTTTTATCTTTTAAAACGCAGAATAAGGGTTTCCTCCCAACCCACTCTCCAACTTGGGATAAATTAAATCAAACCGAAAAAATTGATTTCGGACCGGTGTCGATCGACACCAAATAATATTTTCCATTCTTTGGTTTATGGATGTTACAATTCTCCCCCACTAAATTGGATTCTTCCTGGAATCCCAACACAAAACGTCTCTCAAAGACCGAAAACCCGACCTTGCAAGGTCACAAACTGGAATCCTCAACTGATCCCCGAGACTCTCATCAAATCCTATGTTATGCGCACCATTTAAGACATTTTTCTCTTAACTCATTATCCAAACACTTATATTGGGGCCAATGCCTCCCGAATAAGTATAGACCGAAACAACTTGCATTGGGGCCAATGCCTCCCAAACCAGTATGCCTCTATCCAAACTGGGGCCAATGCCTCCCAGATGGGCCTGCACCAAGCTGGGGCCAACGCCTCCCAGATGGGCCTGCATCGCTTATACTGGGGCCAATGCCTCCCAGATAAGCTACTCACACTGGGGCCAATGCCTCCTAGATGAGCCATGATGCATGCTAGGTTGTGGGATGAATGCAAGTAAATAAACCCTAAGCAAAAACATAGTTGCAAGTGCACAACATGTTGTTGTAGTACTTAGGGATCGATCCACAAGAGAATGCGAATTACATACAACACATTTTAAAGATTTGGCCAAGCTAAATCAACAATATGCAATGGGGATTTCTGTGTTTTTATAAAAGAAAGTAAATAACAATGCAAGACTATACAAGCAACATCATTAAATCAAAAGACAATCCGCAAAAGACATAAGCCAAGTCGATTGAAAAGTTTGTTAAATCCGATTCTTATGAACTGAAAACACAAGAGTGTGGCCATCCCACTTTCGTGGCTCTGGCCACCTATGTTTCTTAAACCAATGGGCTCAGCTTTCGCATGGTCATTGTAGAGTAAAACGTGCATTACGGTTAGGTAATGATTGTTCACAAAACTCCTTAGATCTACTTTCATAGCCTAAGACGAATTGCCCATCAAATACTAGATCTGGAGATATAAAAAAATTTTGGAGAGTATATCAACCTTAGATCAGGTCGCTAGTTAGCTACTCTAGCAACAAGCTTTAGGTATGAATAAAGATGTTGTACCATAAGGTTTCCCTTTCTTTAACAACCGATTCTCGAAGGCGTATCATGTCATGTCTTTCTTGAAAGATCCATGATTGAATAATGAGTCTAAAGGAGTAGAGAGGATCTCATGGTTCTAGTGGAGAGAGGCGGAGTGATAGAGATCAAACCGTGGCTCTTCCATAGAGAGAAACCTCTAAACCTAGATTGAAACTATTGAAACATGCGAGTATGTACAAGATGCAAAAGGAAAAGAAAGAACAAGGAGACCACCTAAGTGGCTCCTCCGGTTTATTGCTGTGTAACAGAGAAGAAAAGATTTGAGAGTCTAAGATATCGATACAAGAGGCTAAAAGTAAGTATATATAGTTGAGAGGAGGCTTAGGTCGGCTGAGTTATTGCGCGGACAAGAAGAGGAAACTTTCCATTTCTTCTTCTCGCGTGAGCTTGCTCTCCAAGTTTTGAATGAGGCGAGGCCGCCACCTTATGATCGCGTGAAATGGTGTGGGATTGAGTCCTGATGAAGTCTAGGCTTGGCCTGCAGTGACTTACTCGCCAGATGGACACATCTTGGGAGAAACAACTCTTAGGCCGAATTGCTAATCCAAATGGCCCAATTCCACTTCGCCACAATGCGTGACTCATTTATCTAACTTTCCATATAAAGATCTCATGATTTGGACGTCGGAAAGCCCCTTTGCCGCGGTCATTTTTTGGATGCTTCGATCTTGTCTGAATGCGAGAACTGGTCATTTTGAGTGTTGTTGAAGCTCTTGACTTGGAAGCTTGATGGTGGTTGCCACCTAATCCCCGGTTACTTGGACCTTGATTCTTTTTCTTAAAATTGGAGGGAAGAGAGAGGGGAAACCAAACACTCACAGACTTTTATTCGTTGGTGAGGATGAGGAGTGATGTTATTTGTAAAGCCAAACCCCTAGCTGAGAAGGTTAAGTTTATTAAGGTGCGGAGTCAAAGATGGATCCTCCATAGGCTTTTGGAAATGTGGCCGTTTTGGTTGACTGATCTGCTCAATGTGTACATGGGATGAATGTGTTACCAAATACTGTTCCAATGGTCACTTAAACATTAGTGTAACATGGTTAGTTTCAAAGAAAGAGGTCATAATTCTCGAACAAAATTTTGACTCAATAAAACAACTCAAAGAAAGAAAAGAAAATAAAAGCCAAAAAGAACAAACTTGTTAGTAATCCCCCAGACTTAACTTGCACCGTCCCGGTGTAAGCAAATCCAATTAAGAGGGGTTGAAAAGAAAATGAATTTGAAGGGAAAGTGTTTTGGATTTTGTTACCAAAGTGTGACCATAGGTCGTGAAGAGCGGTTTTGCTTTGCGGATGACATCCAATTGTGAAATGTCTGAAGCAAATCATTCCTTAGATGTGTTTGGTCGGTAAGTTTTCAATCTCCAGGTGTGAGTCCCTCTGGTTTGCATTTTGGTTGGGTGAGGGTCATTGTTTTGACCGAAAGTGAGTCCTATATATGAAACACAGAACAAACCGTGAAGAATTGTGTTAACAGGATAAAAAAAAATTACCGTCCAATATGATGTTTTGGAGCCGCTGGTGAAGTTTCAGTCGATTTTGTCGAGTGCTTTGGGAGATACATCATAGTGTGGTATATTCGGTGGGCTGGAAGGCAAAGTGATTGACCGCAGCCCGAACCACGAAGATTTCCCTGACCGATCTTGAAATTCGATCGACCAATCATGTATTTTATGAGCATTCGTGAAGTTTGAGGCCAAACGAACGAGTGGAATGAGAGATTCGTCATTTGGTGGTTTATCCGAACGATCCGAAGAATGTGCAATAGACCACAGCTCGAATGATGACGAATTCTCCGACCAGTCTTTAAAATCCATCGACCAACCTCATGTTTGATGACCACTGGAGAAGTATGAGGTAAAACGAATGAGTGGGTTGGGAGATTCCCCGCAAAGTGGTCGAAAAGACTTCGGGAAGAGTTTGCTTGACCATCTGATGTTTGGCTCGTCCGTTCTCTTTTCTTCTTGTGGAAATCTGATTATTATGCTCCAAGCGGTCGTTTCCATTCGGTGGCCGCACCTGTGCTCACTCCTCGACCTGCTTGTCGAACCACTTCCTGAACGTCAACTTCATCTTTGCCTCTCGCTCCCAAGTCTCCTCCTCAGCACCGCCACAAGACCACAAAACTCTCAGTAACAGTATCCTCTTGTTCCGCAGAACCTTGTCCATCCTGTCAAGGATCCTCACAGGTACTGCCGGAACTGTCAAATCTGGCTGAAGATCCTCTGGAATCTTAGCCACTAACTCCTCAGAAGGGTGTAGACACTTCCTCAACATCGATACATGAAACACCTTGTGAAAGGCTCTCATAATTGGAGGTAGCTCTAACCTGTACGCCAATGGTCCAACTCGCTCCACAACCGGAAACGGACCCATAAACCGCGGACTCAGCTAGTTTTCTGCTATGGATCTGTTAGGACCCCTCAACATAGCCATCTTGAGATACACGCTATCTCCAACCTGAACCTCAAGCTCTCGTCAGCTTCTATCTGCGTAACTCTTCTGTCTATCCTGAGCTTCCTTCATGTTCAGTCTCACAACACGAACCTTCTCTGTCGTCTCCTGAACATAAGTAGCTCCATAAATGCTGCGTTCCCCCACTTGGATCCAGCATAAAGGTGTCCTACTTGGTCTCCCATACAAAGCCTCAAAAGGAGCTATGTCAATACTCCACTACAAGAAATATGGGCTTTGATAGCACACGAATACCGCTATGTTATATGATACATAGCATTTCAGTAACTGCTATAATAGCCAGTGCTATTGTAGGATGTCTACATATTATAGTGTTTTATTGGAAACGCTATTATATCATGACCTATAATAGCACATAATTAATGCTGTTAAAAACGTAATAATAACTCAGTATAAGTGCTATAGTAAAAATTTCAGTAGCGTTGTTTATGCGCTACGTTTTTATTAACTTATAACACTGTTTCCACGTTATAATATATAATTTAGCAGCGTTCTTTTAACGCGATTTAAAATTTAATTGTAGCTCGTTTTTAGGCTTATGGTTTACATATCTCGTAGCTTTATATTATTGCTATGGCTAACTATGTTATTTGCTAATAAACCAGTTTTTGATTCCGATATTTTACCTGTAATTAACCAGTTTGCGATTACAACATTAACCTGTTATAAATCAGTTGTCCATTTTAAATCCCATATATTATTAAAACCATAGAGTCAAAATCTCTCAAAATCTTCAATATGAACTACAAGTCTTATTTTAGTCTTAAGATAACAACAATTGTAACTTAGAATAGCATGCAACATGTCCTTACTCGAAATCAAACCATAACAATCTTGTCCTCTGGCCATGCTATAGTTGTACCAATAGCATCTTCCATACATTCGATTGCAGAAGAAGACCTCCACACTGCTGCATCTTGTACCTTCACCACATCAACCAACACACGGACTGCATTAGGGCCCAAAGGAACGAAGTGGACTGTCTGTTCTGGATCGTTTGAAGACCAACGTCCCTCTGCAACGACCCTTTTCTGTCCAGTAATATCCAACAGCTTGCACTTCTGATTTTCTTTGACAATAACCTGCGCCGGAATATGCTGCAATTATATTTAAAAATTAAACATCAACCAAAAAAATGAAAAATCAAATTAGGCAAAACCACAACATATCTTCAATACTATAACGTATAGTAGCCAAAACATATTAAATTACCTGAGATATATGAGGTGCAGCTTCTGATTTTGATTGTGAAGGTGGTTTGGACATCTTAAAAGGAGCTGGTGGAGTGGTTAATGGCGACTGCTCATGAGTGGAGCTAATTGGTGTAGCTGTATTTACCTCGTCAATTACAACTCTGTTGAAAGGCCACGCGACAAAGGACTTCAAAGAGTCCTCCACAGTTGACAGTTCTGCAGTAGGGCGCCAAAGAAATGTATCTGGTACTTTTACTACATCAACAAAAACTTTGATTGCATTCGGTCCAAGAGGAAGTCCATTCACAAAAGCTTTAGGGTCATGCGTCTGCCAACGGCCTTCACCTACAACCTCATCAACATTTGTGATCCAGTCTAGCAGTTTACATGAGTTGATTGAACTCGCATTTGGACTCTGTGAAACATATACGTAAACAATCCAAAGCACAACATAAGAATACAATATAATTAGGATGAAAGTAATATATATTCAAACTCTTACATTGGGTGGAATGTCTTCTGATTCTGATCGCTGGTCAATAACAACTGAAAAATTCTGTGGCCATGCAATCATTTCTCCAATAGCTTGGCCAAGAGTAAACATGTTCGGAGCAGGTCTCCAGAGAAATGCATCATCTTTTATGACCGTCTCAACCAATACTTTCACAGAATTAGGCCCCAATGGTATATTGTTGATGAAATCCTCAGGATCAGATGACATAATTCGACCCTCAGCTACTTTGTCATCTGAACCAGACCAATCAAACAATAGACATTTAGGTTGTGATTGTCTGATCTGTTCACACTCTACAACATAATAATATAAATAGCAGTTATAATTTGTGTCAAAACCACAATGTATAAACCGAAGACAACCTATTAATAATACTTACTTTTGCAGCAGAGTTTTCACCCACTTCAGGTTCTGGTCTCTGTAAATTAACATACAAATAACACGTTAATATTTCATTATACATAATGTGTCAAACGATCAACTATTTCATAATATATCACCTGGTTATTCATTCTCGCAAGTGCCTCTTGTAAGTCAAACACCTGCTGTTGCAAGTGAACTTGATTCTGTTGCATTTTAGACATATACTTGTTCTTCATTTGGAAACAAGCCAGTTTGCTTTTATTCATCCCTCTACCCATTGCCTTTAGACGACCAGGATTTTCAGGTCCTAAAATTTGAGAAAGGACATCATCTTTTGGGTTTGATGATGTTGACGAAGGAGTATCATATTGAACGAGGTCAGCTGCTTTTTGCTGATAGAGAGAAGAAACTTATTATCAAGACTGAACATAATTGTGATAATCACATATGAAATTACCATAAACACAACTTACAATCTTCTCTGCAGCATTTGTATTGACCGGTGTCCCATCCTTTTTAGTTCGTGACTTCACCCACACTTTCAGTCTCGTCACATTTGACGGTTCTGAGCTCTTTTTTTTCTTTAGATATAAAATATTGTTAGTGTATACCATTAATCAAAGTGATTAACACAACAAAGAAAAAACACTTACCATATCTTCAGCCAGTCTAACCATTCCTTTGCGGCTACAAGTGTGAGGAATTTGAATTTGTCTTCTTTCCTTGTACCTATCACTAATAGCCTATATATACAACTGTTAGTAATTAAGTTGGAGATTTAAATAAATGGAATTACAACTGAATTACCTGAAATTCCGGACTTGTCTTTTCCTTGACAAACTTTCGCCACTCCATGATAGGAATATTTTTGGGTCGCAAATTCATTCTCGCTGCGTGGTTTTGAGCATCCCTAATCTCCTTAACCACGCGTGATTTGTAAGACCTCCATAAACCGCCCATCTGCATCATAACAAGAGCCTCCTCATACTCTCCATCTAGCTCAAACCTTGCCTACAAATACAAATCATATAGTATATCATTTACAATACAAATTTCAAGTAAATAAGTGAACGTTAGCTGGAATACTAACCTTAACAGATTTCCAAAGGACTGTCCTTCGATCTTACCCTATTCTCCTCCAATCATTGATCAATATAGGAACATGTTCATGTACCAAAGGACCAAGGTATGAAGACAATTTCATTGATCCTTCACCACACGGTTCTCCATATTCATTGAACTCGACTCTTATTCTTGAATTAGGATCTCTAGCAATATCTTTCATCTTTGTCGGTCCTCTGCGTCTCTTAGGGAGTGGTTGAACTAAAGTTTGTGAATCTTTCTCAGCTGGTTGCTCTTTGTCCACACCATCGGTCTCCTGACGCGTCTGTTCTTCAGAGACCTCTATATCCGGAGCTCTTGTGTCTTCATGCTCAGCATCCGCAGGTGTTTCATCATTATCATGTGTTTCCGCCGGACCCAAATATTCAGGCTCAATATCATCTAACTTGTTCTTCCTCTTCTTTCTATCCTTCTGTGGAGCCATTATATGTCAACTGCAAATCTCAACAATAAAGAAACTTGTTATGGAATAAGTAATAGATATCATATTATGGAATACGTAACAAACTATTATTCAGTCGAGACCAAATATTGTCTGCATAGTAATCAAAACAAATATCATATATTCAACAATGACATCAAACAATTATTCCTTCACAATCATTGCGGACATTGTGTGCCTCATCATTAAAGTCGTCTACATTCATGTCTATATCTGAAGGCAATGGCCCAACATCTGCATATCCAAACTCATCATCTTCATCATCATTGTATCTTCTTGATGCACCTCTCATAACTACATACCAACTGGATTCATCATCTTCCTTCGAGTAAGATATATGTCTCGCTTGTAAGGCTAAAATGAATGGATCCTTTGAGAATGAGACTTGACTGTGATTCAGTTTTACCAGTGTAAAGCCATCCTCTATCTTCACACCGTTACCTTTAACTGCCCAGTGGCACCGAAATACTGGAATGTAAAACATATTGTAATCCAGTAAAATTATCTCAGTAATTCGGCCATAGGAGGAAACCAAATCCACGACTTGAGAGGTGTCCCTTGCACTAGACCTATACATTGCTGTTGCTTCATAGAAGACCCCACTATTCTAACTTAGTCTATGCATTGAGCTTGTGTGAAACCTCATGTCGTTAATTATATAACCTGTGTAAAATCTTGCGGTACTACGTGGTCCATATGCCAACCACTTAAGGGTCTCATCTTGTCCTTCTGAATCAGGTTGTATCTAACAATCACAAAAAAAAAGTTAGGTAACATACTCATTTCAGAATAAAGATAGCAAAATCATACTTTGTGTTTAAACATGCCTCTTGTTTTAGCCAATCTGGAAACTTATGTGTGTGCATGCTCCATAAATGAGCTGCATCTCGTCTACATCTTGCATTTGAGTCTTGCAGATATTGTAGGTGCATACTATATAATATAAAAAGGATTCAGTTTCAAGTTTTATATGAATAAATGATAAATTAAGTAATTTCAGAAAACTTACTCGACATAATTATCAACCGTAGCCATGTTTTGAAGTACAGCAAGATGTGCTATTTTTTTTTCATTTTCGCTGAGAGTAATTACTGTGGCGGCTGATATAGGACGGCCATGTAGGATAGATTTGTTATCATACTCTGTGTTTCTATCCAGTTTATCTTCTACACTTGTTGTCTTCTTCAAGAAAGCACTGCAAAACCGCATGCATTCTTCTGCGAGATACGACTCAGCTATACAACCCTCTGCTCTTGCAGGGTTTCTCACATAATCTTTCAATACTTTCATGTACCTATACATATAGACATGAAATTATCAACATTCAACATAATGAAGCTGAGGCAGTTTAACTATGTATATGACTAATGATAAAACATTACCTCTCAAACGGGTACATCCATCTGAAATGAACAGGACCACCTAGTCGAGCTTCTCTTCCTAGATGGACACACAAGTGCACCATGATGTCGAAGAAGCTAGGAGGCCAAAATCTCTCAAACATACACAGAGTTTCCACGATTTCAGTTTCCATTTGTTGAAGCTTTTCCCTATCGATCACTCGTTGGCATAACATATTGAAGAAAGCGCATAAGCGTGAAATGGCTAGCCTAGGACCTTTAGGTAGCAAACCTCTCACTGCAACCGGAAGCAGTTGTTGCATCAGAACATGGTAATCATGAGATTTGAGTCCCATTACTTTACAGTCTGCTACAGATACACAACTCGCTATGTTAGAGCAGTAGCCATCCGGACCTTTAAAGTCAAAAAGCCGCTTGCAGAAGATATTCTTCTCTGCTTTAGATAAAGACCAAGGTACTGCAGGAAGTAATGTTTTCTTGCCGTGAGCTTTTGTATGCAAGTCTTTCCGAATTCCAAGAGTCTCTAGATCCTTGCGAGCTTTTAAACCATCTTTTGATTTCCCACAATGCAGCAAAGTAGCAATAATGCTTGCAGCAACATTTCTCTCCACATGCATTACATCTAAATTATGCCGTACAGGTAGCTCCTGTTAATTATGAAGAGAGTTATCAATACAAACAACAGTAATTCAGTAAAATTATAGTAATGACAAGACAGAGTGATTGTTACCTGCCAGTAAGGTTACCTGAAAAAAATTGATCTTTTTTTCCAGCGGAAAAACTCCTCCTCATCTTTTTATGTTAACTCCTTTTCTTCATCGGATCCACTGTCTTCATCTTCGTTTTCAGATAATGCTTCCTCACAGGCAGGTCTAGATCTCTTCCTCGTAGTTTCTTTTCTTTTGCCAAAATCATTCTTGAATCCTTTAAGTAGAACTGAAATATTTCTACCTGTAAGTATCTTTCCCTTGAACCCATGCTCAGTTTTTCCGTCAAACCATGTCTTCTTTCCCCGATATCGATGTGAAGGAGATAAAAACTTTCTATGACACATGTAGACATGCTTTCTACTATTACTCAGCCACAAACTGTCTGTATGCTTCCCACATATAGGACAACCCATTTTTCCTTTCACTTGACAACCAGCTAAATTGCCATAATCCGGGAAGTCACTAATAGTCCACAGAAGAATTGCCGCAGCGTAAAAGTTGTTCGACTAGCTGCATCAAAAGTTAACTCTCCTTTCGTCCACAAATGATTTAAATCCTCTATGAGGGGTTCTAAATAGACATCAATGCTATTTCCAGGTTGATGCGGTCCTGGAATCAACAAAGATAGCATGATATTCTCCTTCTTCATACATAAGTCAGGCGCCATATTGTAATTCACTAACAACACGGGCCAACAGCTGTATCTGCAATTCTTCATGTTGAAGGGATCAAATCCGTCAGTAGAGAGTCCTAGCCGCAAGTTCCTTTGCTCAGCCGCGAAAGAAGGATACTTGTCATTCATCTGATCCCATGTCACAGAGTCAACAGGGTGGCGCAATTTTCCATCGCTGCTCTTGTTACTGAAGTGCCACCTTAACTCCATTACTAGCTTCTCAGACCGGAACATTCTTTTTAGACAAGGGATAATTGAAAAGTACCTTAAAACCTTCTGCGGGACACCTTTTCTAACTTCACCAGTGTGCATGTTAGTCTTCCATCTCGAAGCATTGCATTTTGGACAAGTGTCAAGCTTCTTTAACTTCTTTCTGAATAAGCCGCAGTCGTTCACGCAAGCATGAATCTTTTGATACCCCATATCAAAAGATTTTAGAAATTTCTTGACATCATATGTTGATGTGTGTAACACATTGTCTGCAGGTAACATGTCTGGCAATGTTTCGAGTAGATCATTGAAGCTCTTGTCTGACCAGCCATTCTCTGTCTTTATCCTAAATAGTGAAACTATAGCTGATAGCTTACTGTGGTTTACGCAAGTTGGGTATAACGGCATTTCCGCATCTGCAAGTTTTGCCAAAAACTCATCTTATTTCTTGTCCTGACCTTCAGCGTCCTCGATGAAGTCTAAACCCCTGCTTGCTAAATCATCATCCATGTATCTTGCAGCTTCGTACAAACCCAGAATCTCATCATTCCACTGTTTTCCTCTTCTTTTAGATTCAGCCACAGTATTTCCTTCCCCATGATGATACCAATCAACCCGCAACTTATAAGCCGCATCCATTCCCTTTCTAACTAGATGATCAACAACTTCATTGCATGAATGACGGTCTACATTGCGACAGTTGGCGCATGGACATATAACTAGATCCACTCCTAATGTGGCACTAACAGTATTGACAAAATTTCAAGCACCCATCTCATAAGCAGGATCAGCTCTTGAGTACATGTCATTGATACAAAAAATAACGACTATTACACACCGAACCCACACGTAAACAGAACATATATGTAGAAATATATTTATGTGCATAAATGCACCCATGCCTTATCCAACATTATATGTTATATCCGTATTGAGAATCCTTGGCACAACAATTCAAATCAACACATGATTCAAGCAGCAATAAAACAAAATTGAGTAATAAAATCAAGCATGGAGACATTGAAGCAATATTTACAGGAATCAAAATATTAAGGAGTAGATAGATATGTCTGACCTTCTAACGAGTGTGTTGTTTTTGTTACTTTTCCCAAGAACTCAGAATTTGCAATCACCCAGACCTAAAAACACATTACTGTAATTAAAGTCTACAAACTAATAAATTTTAACCCCAAATCTGAAATAAGACAACATACCTTGCCGATAAACGCCAATACGGTGTTGTAATCGTGCTGCAATCGACTTGCTTTTAATTTGTAGACCTTGAGACCTCCACAATTCGAGAGTGAAATTAGTATTTAAGAGCATAAGTTCGATCAAATTGAAACGCTTGATTGACAAAGAATATAAACGAATACCTTCACTGTGTAGCGGATTTCGAGAGTGACGGAGCAATGACACTGATACGGCTTCGACTCGAAAGGAACCTAATTAAACGGTGAGAGGAGACTCGAGACCTAAGTCGAGAGAAAGACAGACGGTAACGGAAAGAAACAAGGGAAACGCGACAGAGGTGGAGACAGTGACCGACGATAGTTTGCTCGATCTGAGAAGACGGAGAAACCTAAGCTATTTTGTTTTTGGTTTTATGTTTTTTTTGTTTTAAATGATATATGCTATGCTTAAAATTGGTCTTGCAAAAGTCGGGAAAAAGTGTTTTTTTCACAAGTGTTGGCGCTATAAACTGATATTTTCATTAAGTTTGGCGGACTCATGACATTTTAGTTTCCCGCTTCATATGTTTGCGCCATAGCGGTTATAAAGTGCTATGTTAAGGTAACTCAAACTCCCGTATCATCTATGATAGCACCTTTAAAAATCGTGCTATAATTGTGTGCTATCAAAGCCCATATTTCTTGTAGTGCTCGCCTAGAAGCTGTTGTTGTAAGAAAACTCAACCAAGCTCAAATGATCTGCCCAATGACCACCCCAATCTAGTACACACATCCTCCGTAAATCCTCTAAAGTCTGGATAGTCGTCTCTGACTGCCCATCTGTCTGCGGATGATAAGCTGTACTCAAATACACTTGCGTGCCCATCTCTCTCTGAAATGCCTTCCAAAACTCTGAAGTAAATCTCGGATCCCTATCCGACACAATACTGGCTGGCACTCCATGCAGCCTCACAATCTCACACACAAATTTCTTAGCCAAAACAGCAGCTCCATCTGTCTTCTTAATGGTCAGAAAATGTGCTGACTTGGTCAACCGATCAACGATGACCCAAATAGCATCATGAGTCTTCGAAACAGGTAATCCAACCACGAAGTCCATCGTGATCCTGTCCCACTTCCACTCTGGAATGGGTAAGCTCTGCAAAATACCACCCAGAACCTAATGCTCAGCCTTCACCAAGGAACATGAGTTGCACCTCTGATGCAGAGAGATAATTAAAAATATTTTAATTATTTATATTATTTATTTCATAATTTTGATTATTTCCTATTATAGCTTTAGGGTTTTCTAAGTTCTAATATTTATTATAAATAAGCCACTTTGACCTCCTATTGTATTCAGTTGTTGATTTATTAATAAAGAGCTTTGGCTTTTAAGAGAAGAGTATTCTCTGTCCTTGTTTTCGGTAGATCCATCGAGATCTCAACGAGTTGAAGAAGCAGGTCCCAAGTGAGAATTCTATTGAATTCCTTGGTTGAGCTAGCAGGTCCCAATTGATTCCCTTGAATCATTGGTTGAGCTGTGTTTATCGTAGCTTCCGCTACATCAGTTGGTATCAGAGACAACACTTTGGTTTCTCAATCAAGGTTCGATTCTGTTTTTGATTATCATGTTGTGTGGGAATTTTTGTTTCACAGATGAAAATCTGTTTGTTCTATGTGAAGATCTCTCCAAAAAATTTAGAGAAATTGTTGGAGATCCAGATTATGATGTTTACTATGATGATGTTTTTCAACAAGAAGAAAACGACGAAGGGTTAATCGATCTTTTGAAGGAGGAAGACTATGAAGCTATGCCCTTAACCCTGAAGGACGATGATTACTTGGAGGATTTTATTTTGATTTGGGCTTCTACAAATCAAGGCCCAAAGAAAAATATGTTCTTCTATGGCATATAAGATAAGTGTGCATCTCTTCTCGTCAAACCTTTTGTAGCACATCATTATTGGAAAGTTCAGATTTTAGGTGGACAAAAGTGGTCATATGTACATGAAGAAGAATTTAATTTTTGGAGAGTACGAAGGAAAAGAAAGAAACAAATTTTGGTTATAGGAGAAGAAAAAGAATTTGAAGCTGAAGACCACGGCTAGGATTGGAGGGCGAATCTTCTCCAACCCGGAGAGAATGATGCAGAGAGATAATTAAAAATATTTTAATTATTTATATTATTTATTTCATAATTTTGGTTATTTCCTATTATAGTTTTAGGGTTTTCTAAGTTTTAATATATATTATAAATAAGCCACTTTGGCCTCCTATTATATCCAGTTGTTGATTTATTAATAAAGAGCTTTGGCTTTTAAGAGAAGAGTATTCTCTGTCCTTGTTTTCGGTAGATCCATCGAGATCTCAACGAGTTCAAGAACCAGGTCCCAAGTGAGAATTCTGTTGAATTCCTTGGTTGAGCTGGCACGTCCCAATTGATTCCCTTGAATCATTGGTTGAGCTGTGTTTATCGAAGCTTCCGCTACATCAACCTCGTTACCCAATCAGCCACATCTCTCTTCATCCTGACCCAATAATAGTACCTCTTGAGGTCATGGTACATCTTGGTCGCCCCTGGATGAATCTAGAACTTGCTTGAATGAGCCTCTCCAAGAATCTGCTGTCTCAACTCCTCAACCTTGGGTACACAAACCCGACCACGAACCAAGATAGTCCCGTTCTCAGAAGTCTGATACTTGGAACTTGGCACATGTGATGCATCGATCAAACTCTGATCCTGCTCAACAAATCTGCCTGATCAACTGCCTCTAAGCACAAAGGCTCCTGCGAAATACCACAAAGATGCAAGGTCCTAATCTCGCCCACCAAAGTCTCCACATCCTGCTCTAGAGCCGAATCACACCTCCGTCGACTCAAAGCATCTGCCACTAGGTTAGCCTTGCGTGGATGATAGATGATATCCAAATCAAAATCTGCCAAGAACTCAACCCAGCGTGTCTGTCTCGCATTCAGCATTGGCTGAGTGAAAATGTGCTGTAAACTCTTGTGATCTGTGAAGATCTTCACTGACTCTCCCAAAAGATAAGATCTCCAAATCTTGAGTGCAAAAACCACCGCTCCCAACTCAAGATCATGCGTAGGGCGGTTGCGCTCACTCCCCTGCAACTGCCTCGAAGCATAGGCAATCACTCTGCCCTCCTGCATTAGCACACAACCAAGACCAACTCATGAAGCATCTGTGTAAACTACATAAGGCTTCCCCGGCTTGGGTAATGCCAAAACAGGTGTAGTAGTCAACATCTCCTTGAGCTTCCCAAAGCTCTCTTCGCACTCCGGCGACCAAACAAATGGCACATCCTTGCCAGTCAACCTCGTCATCGGCTGAGACAAACTCGCAAAGCCCTTGATGAATCTCCTGTAATAACCTGCTAAACCAAGACAACTCCTGATCTCGGTAGCACTACTCGATCTAGGCCAATCTCAGATAGCCTCGATCTTCGCCGGATCTACAGAAACTCCCTCTGCAGAAACAATGTGCCCGAGAAATCCCATCTCTCGCTGCCAGAAACTGCACTTGCTCAACTTAGCATACATCTTCTGCTCTCGAAGCTTCTCCAGAACTAGCCTCAAGTGAACCCCATGCTCCTCATGACTCTTGGAATAAACCAAGATATCATCAATGAAGATGATGATGAACACATCCAAATACTCCATGAACACGTCGTTCATCAACCTCATAAAAGCTGTTGGCCCATTCGTCAAACCAAAAGGCATGACCACAAACTCGAAATGCCCATATCTCGTCCTGAAGGCAGTCTTGCGGACATCCGCATCGTCTATCAGGATCTGATGATAACCCGATGCCAAGTCTATCTTGGAGAACCAAGTAGCACCCCTCAACTGATCCAACAACTCATCAATTCTCGAGAGAGGGTACCTGTTCTTCACAGTGACTCGGTTGAGTCCCCGGTAATCAATACACAGCCGGAAACTCCCATCCTTCTTCTTCACAAACAGAACTGCTGCTCCCCACGGTGAAACACTCAGTCTGATGAACCCTTTGCTCAAAAGGTCCTCTAGCTGTTTCTTCAGCTCTGCCAACTCTGCTGGAGCCATCCTGTAAGGTGTATTGGATATCGGCGCTGTCCCCGGCTCTAACTCCATCGTGAAAGGATCTGACTGCGAAGGTGGTAACCCCGTCAACGACTAAAAAACATCTTCAAAATCTCGGACAACCTGAATATCCCCAATAACCACCTCACCACTGGACTCCGTCCTAGTGATCGTCGCCAGATAGGCCTCACAGCCTCGCTCAGTCATATGCTCTGCCTGAATCGCCGAGATCACTAAACTCTCAGAAGTCGGTCTCACTCCCTCAAACACTACCCTCCCGCTGTCACGCTCAAAAACCACTCTGCCTCTGTAGCAATCCAGATGAACCCGGTACTGCGATAACCAGTCCATCCTCAAAATTATGTTGTACAACTCCACCGAACTAATAACCAAATCCGCTGGCATCGACTGCCCCGCAATCTGAATATCGACGCCTCTAGCACGGCCCGAATTAGCCAGAAAACTGCCTCCAGCCACCATGACCATGCCCGAATGCTCACCAGCGTCGCTCCGGATACCTCTACTCTCGGCACACTCCTGAGTAATAAAGCAATTAGATGCTCCAGAATCGAAAAACACATGTGACTCAACGCCACCTACTAACAAGGTCCCTACACATTCAAAACTATGAGACCCTTCTAACACTATAACAGGCAAAATATTGCAAACAAACAACAACCACAATAATAACTTAAGGATTTACGAAGTCTGAGTCAATAGATGTACCTGTGATCGATCTGGGCTGACTCGTCTGGCCCGTCTCCACCGAAGAGTATCCTCGCGGTGCAGCACCAATCTGACCCGCTGATTGCGCTGCCACAATCTGACTCACTGGTCGAGCCGTGAATGGCTGAACCGCCGCCACCGTCAAGCCCTGCAACTTGGGACACATCGGCCTAAGATGTCTTGGCTCTCCACACTGGAAGCACACCTTAGTATCTCGAGTATCCCGAGGCACCTCTCTCTTGGGATAGCTGGAAACACGGTGCTCCATGCTCCCACAACCGAAACACGCCCCCCGCGGGAAACAACTAATTCCCGAAGCCTCCTCCCGACTCCTCTTCTGGCTCTGCGCAGGCTTGCCGCCCTTGCCAGAACCAGAACTGAAACTCTATCCTCGGCGCTGCTGCGGCTGCAACTGCTAACTCCGAGGCTGGATAGCAGGACCAAATGTAGCTGGCACAACTGCGGAACCCACCTGCTCACGCTGATCCTCCTCGATCGAAGCCGCCAACTCCACTAAATCCGTCCTCGAAGCGTACGCGCGACCTTGACACTGCTGCCGGATACTCGAACGAAGCCCCTGAAGGAACCTCTGAAGTATCTCGCGCTAACCACTTGCGCCAACACCGGCATGCACAACGAACCTGATAAACTTCGCTCCGTACTCGCGCATCGTACGGTCACCCTGGGTCAAAGACGTGAACCGCAATAAAAACCGATCCCGAGCCTCCTGCGGAAAGTACTGGCCGTCGAACTCTGTCACGAAGTCACTCTACGTCCAGACTGCTCTCCTCCCCGCTACGGGCCGCCACCACAGATGTGCATCACCACTCAGATAGTGGATAGCTATCTCCACCTAGTACTCCACTGGACACCTGATCGACTGGAAGTTCCGCTACACTCTTGACCTCCACTCGTCAGTCTGCTCCCGACCAACACCGCCCTCAAAATAAGGCGTACCAATCCTCTGCATCGCCCACATCATCTCGAGATAAGGCGGATGCCCAACAGCTGCAACACCATGCTGCCCAATATAAGCCGCACCCGGCTGAACAAAACCCGCAGCCTGCAGATGTCCTGCAGGACCCGCAGCCTGCTTTTGACCAATGAAACCCGCACCCTGCTGTGTCCCGGCCACTAGAGGAACACCCGACACCTGCTCTGGAACTGCGGAACACGTGCCAAGATCTGCCTCAGGATCCCCATGAACTGGTCACCTAGACCCGGAGCTGGGGCAACACCCGCCACCGGGGAAGCCCCGACTCCCGCGTCGCCACCGACTCCCACACCGGCCTCACCCGCCAAAGGAACTGACTGGTTCACCGACGCAGTCGACACACTCGGCGCTGTACTCCCGGCTAACTCCGCCGGCTCTCCACAACCACGACCCCGGCCTCCAACCCTGCCCCCACGGGTAACACCTCTGTCACCCCGGGGAGCTGCTCTGCCCCCCGAGCGGCTGGACCATCACCACGGCCTCTAGCACCGCGATCTCTTGCACCACGACCTCTCGCAACACCGTCTATCTCACTAAAAACGGAAAAGAGGTGAGATACTAAAACCAAAACCAAAACAACACACAAAAACTCACCGCGGAATAGCTTGAAGCCCGAAGAGGATGATACTAAAACTATCAACCTAGCACGTCCTAAAATCGTATAGGCTCTGATACCAANTATTTTTTTTTTTTTTTTTTTTTTTTAAAAAAACTTAAACATTTCTAGCGGAAGTCTTTAAATAAATTAAATAAATAAGAAATCAAATCAAACAATATCATTCAGCGGAAGCAAATAGTTAAATCAAATAAATCTAACAACTTAAATGAATTCGAATAAAATAATAAAGAACATAAATCCTATCATCCTCTTCCTCGGGCTCGATTCCGCGATCACACTTTTCCTTTACCTGCATCACATGGCAAAAAGAGATGCGTGAGTATTTCATAAATATCCAGTGAGACGATCATCCTGTCTACAGGCCGTTTACACAATTTCTAGACAATTAGAGTCTTTTAAATAATTCCCATAATTATTAAGTATTTTTCCATAATTAAATAACTCTAAATAATTATTAAATAATTCCCAAAATTTAATAATAATTAATTAAATCAACCAATTAACCACTTAAACCATTAAACCGAATTAAACCATTTGATTTTCAATTCCAGTTAAATTAAATTAAATCGATCGTTAACCGGCCTGTGTCGACAGGTCGATACCAAGTGCGATTCAACAGCACCAAAACTCATAAATCAAAGCACAACACCACCAAACACGATTCAATACACATCATAACACAGAATCATCACATAAACTCATGAAAAATTCAAGAACAACTCAATCAATCAACCCAAAATCTTAGATCTAGAAACCACGGACCTACAGTCACGCACTCACATTGATTAAGGATTGAGAAGATGAAAGGGATGGAGAACAACAAGAATTGACCTCAGATCAACCCAGAAACTTCACAAATCTCTCCAAAAGCTCTCGCGTCTTTCTCTCCTTTGTTTTTGTAACATCCGTGAATCAGAAAGTTGTTTTAGAAGTGGTATCGGACGACATTAGAGATTCAGGAGTGGATTACATATGTTCTAGAAGTGTGAATTAAGGATTGGCTGTACATGTTCTTGTTTGATTGTTGTGCAGTCGGTCTAAGGTTCAAACACTTCGAAGAAAATGTGTAAAAAACTTTTGAATCACTAGTGTCGATCGACACCGGTTATTGTAATCGATTTCCAGTTTAGTCGACTGACGTAGTGAAGTGTCGTTTTGGGTCGATGGTGTCGACTGACACCAAGGAGTGGTGTCGATCAACACCGGTTACTGGAAATTTGACCGGTTTGATTTAAGTCGGCTGGTTTGTACGGTTTAGAGCGAGGGAGCCCTATTTTCTGAGACAAAACACTGGCAGCCGCATTTTTGGTGGAGTTTTCGAGGAGACAAAGTTCAGAGGCGATTTTGGAGAGTTGGACGTGATTTTCTGAGTTCTGGAGCAGATCTGTTGCTAATCCATCTTCCTTTCCCTCTTTCAAACCTTTTCAAGGTGAGTGCATGACTGTAGGTCCGTTAATCACCAGATATTTCTTGAGATATTGAGTTTATGTTGTGTTCTTGAGTTGTTAATGTCGATTTTGATGTTTGGGTTCATTTTCGGGCGTTGAAAACCCGTATATCGTGTTTCTCTGTGTTTCTGCGCTTGATTCGTCGTTTTTGGATTTGTTGTGTCGGTGTCTGTCGACACTGATGTCGCGGAGTGTCGTTCGACACCCCTTGTGGTGTCGGTTGACACCGAGCTGGGCATCGATCGACACCGGTGGGGGTGTCGATCGACACTTGTGTTGTTGCGAGTCTGTTGAGCTTTTTGATCATTGCTGTTTATGTTTATTGCTGTTGTTGTTTGATATATTGTCTGGTGTTGGGACGTACACGGCCTGTAGACAGGATGATCCACTCACTAAGTATTTATGATAATACTTACGCATCTCTATTCCAATGTGATGCAGGTAACAGGAATGTTCAACCGCGGAATGAGGCCAGGAGAGGATGAGGATGTTAGGATTGATTTATTGTTTTAAGTTATTGTTTTGCAGACCTGGTGTTTAGGTTGCTAGAGTTTATTATTTTATTGGTTATTGGTATTTGTTGTATTGGTTATTTGATTTATTATTATTGATTTCTTTTTGAGAATTCCCCATTGATAATTAATAAAAAAAAAAAAATATATAGCTTGGTTGTTTCTTTTTGGTATCAGAGCGTATACGGTTTTAGGACTGTTAGTATTGGATGAACTGGACTATGTGTTTAATTGATTAAGTGAGTTTAGTCAGTTAGTAGTCTAGTATCATCCTCTCGGCCTTCCAGTATTCCGCGGTAAGTGAGTTGGAGTTTGTGTTTTATTGTGTTTTGTTTTTGTGCTGACCTTTCTCTTTTCTGTACTTGGTGGAAGTGCAGCGAGATGGACGCAGGTCAAGGTCGTGGTCGCGGTAGAGGCCGCGGTGTTGCAGCAGCTGGTCGTGGTGCAACTGGTCGTCNTAGTATCATCCTCTCGGCCTTCCAGTATTCCGCGGTAAGTGAGTTGGAGTTTGTGTTTTATTGTGTTTTGTTTTTGTGCTGACCTTTCTCTTTTCTGTACTTGGTGGAAGTGCAGCGAGATGGACGCAGGTCAAGGTCGTGGTCGCGGTAGAGGCCGCGGTGTTGCAGCAGCTGGTCGTGGTGCAACTGGTCGTCGTGTTGCTCGTGGTGGAGCAGCGGGTCGTGGAGGTCGGGGTGCTGGGCGTGGTGTACCAGAGGTCTCAGCGGAGAGTCAGGCGCCGAGTGGGGCGACGGCGTCAGTTACCCAGTCATTTCAGTTGGCCGGTGGGGCAAACTTTGGTGTCGGTGGTGGCGCGGGCGTCGGTGCTGATGCAGGAGCGGCTCCCGGTGGTTGTGGTGCGGCTCTAGCTCAGGGTGACTTGATAGTGGGGCTATTGACGCAGCTTTTGGCTCGTCTTCCGTAGGCGGTACCACAGCAGGCTCCGGTTGCACCTCCAGCGGCCGGGGCACATGGAGGTGCCTGTTTTGGTGAGCAGCATGAGGCTGCGGGTTTTGTTGGAGAGGATGGCGCTGCAGTTGTCGGACATCCGTCTTATCGAGAGATGATGAGAGAGATGCATAGGATTGGCACGCCGACATTTGAGGGCGGTGTCACTCCAGAGCAGGCTGACGAGTGGCGTCAGAGATTGGAGCGAAACTTCGAGTCCGTTCAGTCTCGTGAGCAGTTTCAGGTACAGATTGCGGTGCATTATATTAGTGGCGATGCACATTTGTGATGGAGGTCTGCTAGGATCTGGAGGGCGGTATGGACTTGGGTTGACTTCGTCGAGCAGTTCAACTACAAGTTTTCGCTGCAGGAGGCGCGAGACAGGCTTCAGTTGAGGTTTTTGGGATTGACTCAGGGTGAGAGGTCAGTCCGGGAGTACGATGCAGAGTTCTGCAGATTGGTGGTTCATACCGGCAGTGAGTTGGTCGGTGAGCGGGCACTGTTGCAGAGGTTCTTCCAGGGGCTTCAGAAGGACGTCAGGACTCAGTGCAGAGGTGGTATGTACCACACTATAGTGGAGTTGGTAGAGCTAGCAGCTTCTACTGAGGAGGATTTTCGTGAGCCGGTGAGCTCAGTAGCTGTGCCAGCTGCAGTTGTTCCTGCTACCCAGCCTAGGGGTCAGCAACAACATCAAAAGCATCGCAGAGGTTTTGGTTCTGGTTCTGGCAGGGGCGGCAAGTCTGCGCAGGGCTAGAAGAGGAGAGAATATGAGATATCTGCTAGTAGCCAGAGTTCGGGTTGATGCTTTGATTGTGGAGGCTTGGATCACAAGGTTTCAGCTTGTCCCAAGAGGGCGGCATCCAGGGAGTCAACAGTATGCTTCTACTGCAAGGAGCCGGGGCATATCAGGCTGATGTGTCCCAAGTTACAGTAGAGGTCAATGGCAGCAGTTCAGCCGTTGGCGATCCAGCCAGTGTACCAGATTGCGGCAGTGCTGCAGTTGGGAGGGGCACCGCGAGTTTACACTCCGACAGAGGCGGGCCAGACTAGTCAGTCAGGCCAGATCACAGGGACCTTGTTAGTTGGCGGTTTTGAGTCTCACGTTCTGTTTGACTCGGGAGCATCTAACTGCTTCATTACTCCGGAGCGGGCTGAGAGTAGCGGTATTCGGAGTAGCAATGGCGAGAGTTTGGGCTTTGTCAAGGTGGCCGGTGGTGGTTTTTTGGCTACTTCAGGCAGAGCTAGAGCAGTGGATGTGCAAATTGCGGGGTAATCTATGCCAACAGATTTGGTCATTAGTCCAGTGGAGCGGTATGACGTGATTTTGGGGATGGACTGGTTGTCTTTGTACATAGTTCATCTGGATTGATACAGAGGTAGAGTTGTGTTTGAGCAGGATGCAGGGAAGTTGGTTTATCAGGGAGTGAGACCGACTTCAGGGAGTATAGTGATCTCGGTGATTCAGGCAGAGCAGTTGTTAGAGCGGGGCTGCGAAGCCTTTTTGGCGACGATCACTATGACAGAGACTAATGGTGAGGTGGTTTTGGGCGATATTGAGGTTGTCCAGGATTTCTAGGATGTTTTTCAGTCGCCGAAGGGATTGCCACCATCTCAGTCAGATCCTTTCACGATTGAGTTAGAGCCCAGGACAGCTCCGATATCGAAGACACCTTACAGGATGGCGCCAGCAGAGTTGGCAGAGCTAAAGAAGCAGCTAGAGGACCTTTTGAGTAAAGGTTCATTAGACCGAGTGTTTCACCTTGGGGAGCACCGGTGCTGTTTATGAAGAAGAAGGATGGTATTTTTTGGATGTGCATTGATTACCGAGGACTCAACCGAGTCACAGTGAAGAACAGGTATCCACTCCCGATGATTGACGAGTTGTTGGATCAGTTGAGGGGTGCTACTTGGTTCTCCAAGATTGACTTGGCATCGGGATATCATCAGATTCCGATAGATGAGGAAGATATTCTCAAGACGGCGTTCAGGACGAGGTATGGGCATTTTGAGTTTGCAGTCATGCCTTTTGGTTTGACTAATGCGCCAGCGGCATTGATGAGGTTGATGAACGATGTGTTCAGGGAGTTTCTGGATGTGTTTTTCATTATTTTCATTGACGACATTTTGGTGTATTCGAAGAGTCCAGAGGAGCATGCGATGCATTTGAGGCTAGTTTTGGAGAAGCTTCGAGGGTAGAGGCTGTTTGCTAAGTTGAGTAAGTGCAGCTTTTGGCAGCGAGAGATGGGTTTTCTTGGCCACATTGTTTCTGTAGAGGGAGTTTCTGTGGATCCAGCTAAGATTGAGGCTATCAGGGATTGGTCCAGACCTAGTAGTGCTACAGTGATCAGGAGTTTTCTAGGTTTAGCAGGCTACTACATGAGGTTCGTCAAGGGCTTTGCTAGTATGTCACAGTCGATGACGAGGTTGACTAGCAACGATGTGCCATTTGTGTGGTCGCAGGAGTACGAGAAGAGCTTTTGGAAGCTCAAGGAGATGTTGACTAGTACACCAGTGTTGGCATTACCCGATCCGGGGAAGCCTTATGTGGTGTATACATATGCTTCAGGCATTGGTCTTGGATGTGTCTTGATGCAGGAGGGCAGAGTGATTGCCTATGCTTCAAGGCAGTTGCAGGGCAGTGAGCGCAACCACTCTACACATGATCTTGAGTTGGGAGCAGTGGTCTTTGCACTCAAGATTTGGAGGTCTTATCTTTTGGGTGATTCTGTGCAGGTCTTCACATATCACAAGAGTTTGCAGCACATCTTTACTCAGCCTATGATGAATGCGAGGCAGACGCGTTGGGTGGAGTTGCTGGCAGACTATGACCTGGATATTATTTATCATCTGGGCAAGGCCAACTTGATGGCAGATGCGTTGAGTCGGCGGAGGAGCGATTCNAGATTAGTACATTGAGGCTTTGTGCTATTTCAGAGGAGCCTTTGGGTTTGGAGGAAGCTGATCAGGCAGATTTGCTCAGTAGGATCAGAGTTGCTCAGTAGAGTGATCAGAGTTTGGTTGATGCTTCGCAGGCGGCTGGTTCTGAGTATCAGGTCTCAGCGAATGGGACTATCTTGGTTCGGGGGCGGGTTTGTTTGCCCAAAGATGAGGAGTTGAGACAGGAGGTCTTGAGAGAGGCTCATTCGAACAAGTTTTCGATTCATCCAGGTGCGACCAAGATGTACCGTGACCTCAAACCGTATTAGGATTTGGTTGGGATGAAGAGAGATGTGGCAGATTGGGTTGCTAGGTGCAACACTTGTTCCTTGATCAAGGCAGAGCATCAGGTGCCTAGTGGTCTTCTGCACAGTTTACCCATTCCAGAGTGGAAGTGGGACATGATCACCATGGATTTTGTTGTGGGATTGCCTATCTCACGGACATTTGATGTTATTTGGGTCATTGTGGACCGGTTACCAAGTCAGCACATTTCTTGGCCATCAACAAGACAGATGAAGTAGCTATCTTGGCTAGGAAGTTTGTGCGAGAGATTGTGAGGCTGCATGGAGTGCCAGCCAGTATTGTGTCGGATAGAGATCCGAGATTTGCCTAAGAGTTTTGGAGGGCATTTCAGACAGAGATGGGCACTAAGGTGCATATGAGTACAGCTAATCTNATTTGCTGAGGATGTGTGTTTTGGATTGGGGTGGCCATTGGGCTGATCATCTGTGTTTGGCAGAGTTTGCCTATAACAACAGTTTTCAGTCTAGTATTGGTATGGCTCCTTTTGAGGCTTTGTATGGGAGGCCATGCAGGACACCCTTATGCTGGACCCAAGTGGGGGAGCGTAACATGTTTGGAGCTACTTTTTTTCAGGAGACGATGGAGAAGATATGTGTCTTGAGACTGAACATGTAGGAGGCTCAGGATAAGCAGAAGAGTTATGCAGATAGACGCAGATGTGAGCTTGAGTTTCAGGTGGGAGATAGATTTTATCTCAAGATGGCTATGTTGAGAGGCCCTAATAGGTCTATAGCAGAGAATAAGCTCAGTCCGCGGTTTATGGGTCCATTTCCAGTGTTGGAGCGAGTTGGACCAGTTGCTTATCGGTTGGAGTTGCCACCGATTATGAGCGACTTTCATAAGGTGTTCCATGTTTCTATGTTGAGGAGGTGTTTGCATCCTTCAGAGGAGTTAGTGGCTGAGATTCCAGAGGATCTTCAGCCAGATATGACAGTTCCGGCAGTTCCTGTGAGGATTCTTGAGAGGAGAGTCATGGTTCTGCGAAACAAGAAGATGCCATTGTTGAGAGTCTTATGGGACTGTAGTGGCACAAAGGAGCAGACTTGGGAGTCAGAGGCAAAGATGAAGCGGAAGTTCGGAAAGTGGTTCGACAAGCAGGCTGTGGAGTGATCTCCTTTCATTTTTGTGGTTATAGTCTTGTTTTTGGTTTTGGTGTTGTTGTTTTTGGATGATGTATTTTCGTTTTCGTTGTACGATATACATTTTTGGCGTTATATGAGATGGAGTTTTTCCCTCATATTTTTGTGTTCATGTTTGGTTGTTACAAGTTTCTTTGACCGGTGGGGTCATTGAACGTTTTAGTCATATGATTTATACGCGTTTAGATCTGATTACTCGATACAGTTTAGAGACGGTGGTGTCTTTAGGGTAGACAGTGGTGTCTACATTTTTGGGACGGTGGGGGCCCGGCAGACTTATATTTGGGGGTCGCTACCTCAGTATAAGTGGATATTGTGACGGTGGTGTCATGATATAGATATTGTGACGGTGGTGTCACGGTATAGACATCTGTGACGGTGGTGTCACGGTATAGACATCTGTGACGGTGGTGTCGCATTTGTGGTTTTGAGGAGTAATAATGTCTAGAAACATGCGTATAACATAGGACTAAATATGAGTTTTGAGGTCTCGGAGACACGTTTGTGTTGGGATTCGTAGACGAATTCAGTTTAGTGGGGGAGAATTGTAACATCCGTGAACCAGAAAGTTGTTTAACATAATTGGGAGTCAAAAGGAGACTGATGATTCAAGAAATCATATGAAAGATGAATTTGAAATGAAAGATCTTGGAAAGACAAAATTTTGTCTCGGGCTCCAGATAGAGCATCTCCAAGGCGGAATATTTGTGCGTAATCAAATTACACCAAAAGAGTGTTGAAACGTTTTTCAATGGAAAATGCAACTCTTTTGAGTACTCCAATGGTCAATAGATCCCTTGATGTTGGTAAGGATCCATTTCGACCTTGTGAATATAACGAAGAAATATTAGGTCCAGAAGTACCTTATATGATCGCAATTGGCACATTAATGTATCTTGCAAATTGTACTCGACCAGATATAGCTTTTGCTACTAATCTAATTGCAAGATATAGTTCATCACCAACACGCCAACACTGGACCGAGATGAAACATATTTTTCACTATCTTCAAGGTACACTCGAGTTAGGATTATTTTATCATAGAAAACCCGAGTGTGGTCTAGTTGTTTTTGCAGATGCATGATATTTGTCAGATCCACATAAAGCTCGATCCCATACTGGATATGTTTTCACGTTTGGTGGAACAGCGATCTCATGGCGTTTTCGGAAACAGACTCTAGTCGCCACTTCTTCAAACTATGCAGAGATTATTGCATTACGTGAAGCATGCAGAGAGTGTGTGTGGCTCGGATCAATGAATCAACACATACAACGAGCAAGTGGAATAATCATAGACAAAGAGCCAACAAAGGTGTTTGAATACAATGTTGCATGTGTCACACAAGTTAAAGAAGGTTATATCAAGAGTAATAGGACAAAGCATATACCTCCAAGGTTTATCTCATATAGTATATCTGTTCAAGCGATAACGCAGCAGATCTTTTTACAAAGGCACTCCCAACCACAACCTTCAAGAAACATATTCAAAGCATCGGAATGTGTCATCTACGACGGGATCTATAAAGAGAAGAATATGTCTTTTCCAGGGGGAGCAACTGCACTCTTTTTCTCATCATGATTTTTTTTTCCAAATGATTTTTTCATGATTAGATTAATGATGGATACTGAAGGGGGAGTGTTGTAAAATAATGAGTAACCATCGTGGACACTAAGCTCAGCACCGGTTAATAGCAAGTGTGAGGTGGGATACATCCCAGGACCCACTTTTATTTTTCAGTTTTTTCTTTACATTTTAGGACATAAGTTTTGTTGAAAATTATAAAAATAGCCCAAATTTTTTAAAACTCCAATTTTTCTTTTATATTTCAAGCCATATTTTTAAAAAAATTTTTACAAAAAAGCCCAATTTAAAAAAAATTTAGACATATAACCCTTTTAAACACTGGGCCTAGATTTTCGTTGGGTCAGGCCTGACTAAGCTCACTTAGTTAGCTTCCAAGTGTACAATAGTAAGCAAAGTTTCTAAGTGTACAAGTGTCTTTGCAATTAAAAGACATTTGTTGTATGACTCATCATAGATAGCTTAGTTTTTAAGTTTTCTAAACAATATAAATAGATCACATTTGTTTTTGTAAGAGGAAAAAGTTGTGAAGAAACCACAAGTATAAGAAAAGCTTTAAGCTATCTCTCTCTTTTCTCTAAAGTTATTCTCTTCTTGTTCATCTCTTTCTTTTCTTAAACTCTCTTTGATCTTTTTTTTTATCTCGTTTAGAACACAAATATATTAGTTCATAATAGACTTGAGTTTATTTGTATTTTCCCTACTAAACAGAAAGAAATAAGCATATGGGCTTCAAAATATGACACAAGCCCAACAACAACAGCCAAACCCAGAATATAAAGATACGCACGAGAAAAACAAAACTTGCCATGCGGAATTAATTATCCGCGACACGTGTTGCCACGCAAACCACTTGTTAAAACCGATTCACATCGCCGGGAACACGTGTCCGAGCACCACCGTACCGCCAACGGCATCCTACGCTACGCCAGCCACCAGTCCACCAACTCTAATCTCCCGGAGCATTATTGCCCTCTCCGATCAATATTTTTTACCGATATTTCTTTTTTCTGCGAAGGAAATAAATCTGCCGACACAAAAAAAAAAAAAAAAAAAAAAAAAAAACACAAAAGGAACGAACCATTTTTATAACTCAGAAATTTCAGAAGCAACTTTCTTCAAATCCTCATCCATGGCGGCGATCACTGATTTTCTGCCGAGTGAGTACGGATATGTCGTTCTCGTCCTCGTCTTCTACTGCATTCTCAACCTCTGGATGGGTGCTCAAGTCGGCAGAGCTCGCAAAAGGTTTCCACCTACAATTCCTCTTCCTTCGCCTTTCATATTCTTAAATCTCCGCTATAATCGACTCGAATTCGCCTTTAAAATTCGAATCGGAGACGATCTAGCTCTTGCTTTATATCCACCTGTATGCGGAAAAATCGATTTTACTCCGTAGTTTTCGTTATTGTGATCTGAAATCTGCATCTCGTTGCAAATTTTTTCATATACTGGAACATGTTTTTGGATTCTGTATTCAAAATTTCTCATCAATTCGATTTCATTTGAGAAGCATGTTACTGTGATAATCAGAAAATTGATTTTGACTCCAATAATTTGCTTAGGCTCCATGTTTTTGTGACCTGAAACTTATGTTTTTCTTCACAGTTTCATTTGAGAAACATGTTATTGTGATCTGAAATCGTTGTCTCGTTGCAATTTTAATCCAATTTCTACCTAAGTTATTGGATTCTGTAATCTCATCTCTTGTTTGTTCTCTCGTCAAATTCGATTTCATTTGAGAAACATGTGATTATGATCTCTTGTTTGTTCATGTTCAATTCAGAAAAAGGAAAAAATCAACATTTATTAACTCTTTCTAATAATCATTTGATGATGCAGGTACAATGTGCCGTACCCAACTCTGTATGCAATAGAATCAGAAAACAAAGATGCTAAGCTCTTTAATTGTGTTCAGGTTTGAGAAAACAATAAAAAAACCCATTTCTTGTGATCTTCTTGCTTCTTTATAGATTTTGATCCAAACTTTTTTTTCCTTGCTTGTAGAGAGGGCACCAAAACTCTTTAGAGATGATGCCAATGTACTTCATACTGATGATCCTTGGTGGAATGAAACATCCTTGCTTCTGTGCTGGTTTGGGTTTACTCTACAACGTTACTCGATTCTTCTACTTTAAAGGTTACTCTACTGGAGATCCCACGAAACGCCTCACCATCGGGTTTGTTTCTTCTTGATTCGTACTCTTTCGTTGATTTTGACATACACAAAAATTTCAACTTGTAACTTTGTAATCTCTGTGTTGCGTTGCAGGAAGTATGCTTTCTTGGGGTTGCTTGGTTTGATGATCTGTACCATCTCGTTTGGTGTTAGTCTCATCCGTGGTTAAGTAGGTCTTATTGTGAGTTTTGATGGTTCTAATAATCTTAAGAGTTTTGTCTCTTTGTTGCGTACTTAAGCTTTTTATAAACTTGTGATAAATCATGTCGTTATGCCGAATAATTTACACATCTAATCACTGTATGTGTAAAATAAATAATTGGTATTTCATTGTTTTTTTTTTGGGGGGGTTTTAAAGTCACTTGTGTTAATAATTCTCGTGTCTTTAGTTACTTACCAGTGAAGAAAATAGTTTCAATCTTGTTATGGGATATGTGTGATAAATGATTAATTATTTACTATTCAGTCTATTCACAGAGAAAAATAAAATGATACAACAACAACAAAAATTTGTCTCAATTGAGATGTCTCGGAGGTGCGACCAAAAGGATGATGAATGAGAAAAATCTAAAATAGGTAAGGAAACAAAATAAAAATCGTGAACGGCAGGATTCGAACCTGCGCGGGCAAAGCCCACATGATTTCTAGTCATGCCCGATAACCACTCCGGCACGTTCACTGTTTGTTATAAAATTTCAAATCCAGGTTTATAAACTTTACAACTGCGACAGCACGTATGAACTAGAAAAAATAATAATTTTCTTCTGTTCCAAACGGGACTATTGTAAAAATTATCAAAATTCGATAAAGTAATAAGATAACAATTTTTTTGAAATTCCTATATAAATATATGATCTTATTAATATCATAAATTAATAATTACAATAAATAATCTTACACTATATATATATATGAGGAAATTTCAAAAATACACCTTTTTAGGTGTTAATTTTCAAAATTACAATTCTAGAGTGTCTATTTTCAAAAATACATTTTTTCATTGAGTAAAAGAACTCTAAACCCTAAAATATAAACCCCAAATCCTAAAATCTAACCTTAAACCTTTAAATCTAAACCCTAAACCCCAAAATGTAAATTCTAAATAAAGATTAGTGAACCCTAAGTAAGGATTAGTGAACCCAAACTTATAGATTAAAATTAAGAAAAAGTGTAGTTTTGAAAATTGCTACACTAGAGTTGTATTTTTGAAAATTTACCCCTTAAGAGGTGTATTTCTCAAAATTTCTCTATATATATCTATGATAATATACTAAAATATAAGTATAATATGCACTTGTTTTTATTAGAACTGAAATATATTTAGAATTCATCTCTAATTTTGGAATGAAATTATAGAAAATACAATAAACTTTTGTTATTATATTTATTTAGTTATTTATGAATAAAAAATTAATCAAACTTAATAACTATATAAATTAATAAAATATTAAAGTTTTAACATTATTAATTTATAGAGTTTCTACTATATATACAATAATATATGGCTCTGATTGGTGACATAGTGAATAGTAGTGTATTACAGAATTTTCAATGGTAGGAAAGATAGCAATAAGAAAAACAGTGGTACGAAATATAGCAGTACGAATAGAGATAGTACAAAATGATAGTATGTACTTCAATTCCGACTGATAACATTGTAACAGTACAAATAATGTATTTTAAAATAAAAATAAAAGTAAAAATAATTAAACTTTAAAAATTAAAATGGTATCTAACAATATAACACAAAATATTTGATTTTTTTTTTATTACAAAACTACTAACACATTTATTCAGTTACATGTTTTTAAAGACATAATATTTTAAATTTCAAAGAAAATTTGATAATTAATATTGTTTGAAAAAAAAAAAAGTAAGTCATATGTTAATAAATATATGTATTGATACTCTAAAAATAGAGTCTTTATTATCTACTCCAAGTGTACAGTGATTATAATGATGTAATATAAAGGATTCAATCCAGAGACCAGTGCTACACTTTGATTCTATGAGACTTTAAACAGAGCTAAGACAATAATGGTTGTTTGTTATTTAGTAACCAAGTAACGAACTTAAAAGACGAAGTAAATTCAATAGAACAAGTACTAGACCGAGGTAATTCGCATGAGCTCACAGAAATGGACCGAATGACTATTCAGGGCACAAGTTTAAATCAGGTTTCGAACTCAAACATAAAAGTATGTTAATCCACTGTCGCGGTATTAACAATTTTGGTAATCAACCTAGATGTCTAAACTGTCGTTTGAATACAACAATTGAAAGCAAGCAGTACGAACGGGTATGATATGTTCACGATCCACCTTAGCATCAACTCTCGCAGGCTAAGGATAGATCGCTCACCAATGATTGTTCTAGCAACCTATGACACTTTTGATGAATAGATTAGCCTTGGATCTAAAATCAAGTGATCAAATCAACTTTAGCATTAAGACTGTCAGAGGCGAAAACGATAGATATGAGACCCTATTTGCATTCAGTCTTCTAACTCATGAACTCCGTTGAAGAACCTAGATCTAGTTAAAAGACTACTCAGACATGGTGAAATCAAAAACAACAAATGATGGAAATGAATTCATTGAATAGAAATGATGAATAGTAATCAATAAGGTTCAGAAATCTTCTCCAAAAACTGTCACTAGAAAGTTCAGATTCTTCTCCCTCAAAAACAATGAAAATGGCGTATCTCCAAGTCTGAAAAACTCAAAAGAAAAGCTTAGCCTAAACAATGACCGAAAACAGGTGTAAATAGGTCAGGTGTCGAACACCGGTTTGTTCCGGTTCGATCAAAAGGTGGAGATCGACTGGGTGTTCGACAGAAGCGATCGGACGGTCGATCGAGTGAAGTGATCGAACGGCCGAGAACGAACGGGTGATCGATGGTGTGATCGACGGTTGTGATCGATCGGGTGATCGATCGTGTGATGGACGGTGGTGATCGATCGGGTGATGGACGGCGGTGATCGATCGGGTGATCGATCGTGTGATCGATCGAGTGATGGATGGCGGTGATCGATCGAGTGATCGATCGGGTGATCGATGGGCATGATCGAATGGGCCTGATCGACGAGCAGAGCCAATGGGCCTGATCGTCGGTGGTGATTGAATGGGCCTGATCGTCGAGTGGCTGATAAGCTGAAGAGGGCATTCGATCGAGTGCAGTGTCAGACTGACATGTCTTCACCAAAACTGTCATAACTCTTCAACCGCTTATCGGAATGACCTGAAACCGGCGCCAAATGAAAACAAACTCAATTTCTAGTCTTGTAGGTGCTCTATTGAACGGCCAATCTTTCAGTCGATCGAACAGCTAGTCGATCAGTCGATCGAACGGTGTAGTGGAGGTGAGACTGACACGTCCTCACAAAAGCCATCATAACTCTTCAATTGTTTATCGGAATGACCTCAAACCGGTGGCAAATGAAAGCTAACTCAATTTCCTGTCTTGTAGGTGCTCGATCGAATGAGTGATCGATCAAGCTGCTCGAATTGGTGATCGATCAAGCTGATCGAACGGTGCTGATAGAATGGCTGGTCATTGAACGGGGGTGATTGTCCGGGTGTGATCGAATGAGGGTGATCTACCGATGTGATCGAATGAGGGTGATCTACCGGTGTGATCGACCGGTCTGATCGTCTGTGGGATCGAACGAGCTGATCGACTGGGCCTTGGGTCGTGTGATCGAACGGGCCGATCGAACGGGTTGATCGAATGGTCTCATAGTGGGCTCGTCCGGGCCTCGAATTGACGGCCTTTTTACTCCGGTCGTCCACTTTCGTCTACAAGCTCCTCTTCGTACTGAGACTCTCCCTTGAACTTCTTTGGACCTGAAAATACTCAATAAGGACTACAAAGACTCGATAAAACCTGTCAAAACAAACGTTAGAATGCGCTAAAACGCAAGACATCAACTCCCCTGGACTTAGTCTTTTGCTTGCCCTCAAGCAAACATAAATTCCAAGAACAGGNTCCAAGCACAGGAAAGAGGTTTGAAAACGCGGGAACTCACAAATCATCAGCAACCATACCCCGAAGGAAAATCATTAGACCTCAATAAACAAGGCCTGATCAGCGCATAATCACTTTAATCCCCTCAAGGTCTCGCAATCCTGATCTTTTATGAGCCTCCATCCTGCAGAAACTCTAGCTACACATTGGTTAACTCTCTACATTCATTAAGATTAAGCGTGGACATCTCATCAAGAATATTACACAGGGTAGATGGTGTTGGGTATTGAGAGGTCTATTTGTTGGTGGGTTAAAGTGTTTAAGGGTTACCAGATACGCCGGAGGATGCATGATATCGCGCAAAACAGCAAGAGATAATGGTTATGTTGACAGCCACAGTTCCCAACCACTTGACTCCTCATCTCCTCGTATGTTGGATTTCACCCAAATCTGCTCTAACTCCCAGTTCGCCTTGATCTATGGTATGCCTTGGAGATTTTTGAGCTTGTCATTTTATCGAATCACTAGTTCCTTTCGTCAAGATGAATTTTTTTTTTTTTTTTTTTTTTTTTTTTTTTTTTTTTTTTTTTGTTTTTTTTTTGGAGGGGAACTAGTGCCAATGAGCTCGAAAGTGTTATCATGAATTCGTGCTTCTCCAAGGATTAACCATCTCTTCGACCCCGATTACATATGCCACCATCTCGTCCCATTCTCACTGTTAAAGATGAACACTCGTCTTGAAGGCGATTGGGAAACTGTGTCGAACCCTTCTCTCCGACGTTTTTGCACATATCTGCATATATGATAATGAAGAAAAGAGTGCATGAAGTTTGAAAAGAGATAAGGTTCAAGGTTGGGTACCAACCAAAAACGGGTTGGCCATTCAGGATCAACATAGAGTGGTAAAGTGAATAAGAAGTCCTTAGTGTATGATCCGTTTCCCTGACATAACATTCACGATGAGAAGAATTAAGAATCAGATTAGTGGTCCAATATCATTAGAGTTAACCAAATGATACACCAAAGCCTCTGCAAAAGGCGATTCCTGGGGGAAGTCAGACCAAAAGGGTATTCCAGCCTTTTGCACTTAACAAACCCTTCATAAATGGTCACTAGATAGAAAGCATTCAAGAGCATAAGTGGTTGCAAATGGTCATCAGATAAGCTCATTCCCTACAAGTTTTGACTCAATAAAACGTTGAATCAGTGAAAACAACAAAATGACTCAAGATGAAAAATAAAACAAAAGAAAGAAAATGACGTTAGTAAACACAAAGACCCTCCCCCGGACTTATTTCACACAGTCCCGGTGTGAAAATAAGCCAAAGAGAGAGTTAAACAGACTCAATAAAGAGAGAAGATAAAAAGGTACAATACAATGGAGAGAGATGTTACAGCGCTATAGCTGAGCTGGTGGGTTGGCACTGCGGCTCTGGCCAGGCCCTAAGCGCCCATCAGCTTCTGCTCCATTACTCAAACCAGCATGATCCTCTTCAGTCGCAGGTGCGCGGAATGATCGATCGTTCGACCGGTCGTTCTGTCAACTATCTGTTCTGTTTCCTCTGCGAGACTCCTCCGGATCGATCGGTCCAGCAACCGATCGATCGATTGCTCCAGTTNTGTTTTTTTTTTTTTTTTTTTTTTTTTTTTTTTTTTGAAACGAAAAAAAAACCGAAAGTTAGCAACAAAAATTTTAAAGACTCAAGTTAGGGACTCTTACCGGTGGGTTTTCTCCCACCAAGCGCTTGGTTTAGGTCTTAAGCTCGACTTGTATGACATGCATCAGTCAGGATGAGCAGGGGAGCTTGCTCCAAAACAAGTTCCGCAGTCAGACATTTTCAGCTTAAGTACTATGTTCAACTGACCCTTCACAGCATCTTGTCCTTTTTCTTTCAGCTCTGATGTGATGATAGCTCTGACTTTAGAGAAAGGTTTTGAGGTGCCTTTGCACTTTACCTCGTACTCAATCATATCTCCTACACGTCTTTGAGGCAGCAAGGTTATATGAGGATCGACTCCGACCATTTCGATCTTCCCATTTTCTCTGACCTTTATCTTGCCACTGTGATTTTTGGTTGTGATTAGAGGGTCTCCATCCTGGACTTCCTTGATTATCCTCTTATCACAAGACTTTATCCGGGAATCCATTACCAGCATATCTCCAGTGACCACAGTTATATATGAGGCATGTTTGGTAGCTCCACTACTAGGGATTGCCTTGAAAAAGACCTTTTTGTCTATGTTGTGGAAAGACACTCTCTTGTTAGGCAAATCGATGACGGCACCCACTGTAGCTAGGAAAGGTCTTCCAAAAATCAAAGGCATATCAGCACCTTCACTCATCTCTACAACTTGAAAATCAGTTCGAACTAGGCAATTCCCCACATTAACAAGTAGATCAGGAATGATACTGTATGGAGTTGTGGTGAAAGAATCTGCAAATGCGAGAGTCATCTCAGGGGGTTTTATATTACCAATGCCCAGCTTCTCTGCAATATCTCTTGACATCAGATTCACGCTAGATCCAGAATCACAGAGAGACTCTTCAAATCGAACTCCAGCAATGGAGAAAGGAACAACAAACTTTCCAGGGTCATCTACCTTAGGCAATTGCTTCAATGGTGATGGTGAATTCTTTACCTTGATAAAGAGAGCATTAATCTCTTTTAGAGACTCTCTACAGTTGAGAAAGAACTCACAAACAAGATAGTCCTCCAATGCTTCTTCAAATGAGATTGCGGGAGGAAGTTTCTTCACCATCTTATAAAACCCAGCCAGCCTCTCTGCACTAATAGGCTTCATCAGGTGTTTGGGAGGAACTGGATAGGGGACCTTAGGAACATATGGTGGTGGGGCTGTGTAAACGGTCCTCATGTCTAGGTCATCAGCAACTGAACCTGCAACGTCTTCAACTCTCTTGCATTGCTTCTCAGATTTTGCAGCTTCCAAAACTCGTCGCTCTTGTACAATCTCTATCTCGCCATGAACGATAACTGCATGACAGTGCTCTCTGGGGTTCGTCTCTCCCTTCCCAGGAAGGGTTCCATGGGGTCTCTTGACAGCCTCAGTTGTTTGAGCAACCTGAACATCTAGCTTTTTCACGTGAGCCCACACAGTCTCGATCTTCCCATTCAGATCGTTGTACATGGTGTCTATCTTCGAGTTGGTCTCTGCAGATGACTTTTGCTGGTTCATCAACATCTGCTGCATCATACTCTTCAGCTCATCGTTCGAATTGTCTGATGAACTTGAAGGTTGCTGCTGGTTGTTGAGCTGCTCCTTCTGTTGACCGCCTCCCTGAAAACGGTTCTGGCTAGGAACAAATGTCTTTTCCAAAAGTTGTTGGTAAAGCTCTTTTGAAAACCCTGCTGGTTTTGGTTCGCCGCGGTAAATAGACCTGATTCTGAGGATTCTCGACATTGGTGCTCCTATAGGACAAGTTCGGATGTTGCTTGTAGTTCTGGTTGAAGCTACGGTTCTGGACAAAGGCTTCCCCATTCACGTATTTAACCTCCATCTGATCATCCTCGTCCTCGCCTACTCCAAACTCTTGGGAAAGAGGTGTATCATCTTTCTCATCAACAAAGTGAACAGATTTCTGTGATGCCTTCAGCAACAGGTTCACCTTCGCCATCAGCTCCTCAATTTTCTGCGCTTCAACGCTGCTTCCCTTGACTGATACATTGTTCACCGTTCTGTCATACTCAGGTTTCTTGTTGCTGGAGCTCGCAGCAAGATTCTCAATTAGTTCCAATGCACCGTCGTTGGACTTAGTCATGAAGTCGCCATTTGCTGGCTGAATTCAAAGCATTTCGGTAGTCCCAGTTGACTCCGTCGAAGAAGATACCCAAAATCTGCTCATCTGAGAATCCATGATGAGGACATTCTCTCTGGTACTCCTTGTATCTCTCCCAAGATTCGCAGAAAGCTTCTCCGTCATGCTGGTGGAAAGACGCAATCTTAGTCCGTAGAGCAGCCGTTTTGGACTTAATGTAGAATTGGTCCAGAAACGCTGCTCTGCATTGGTCCCACGAAGTCAAAGACCCAGGTGGTAATGACTTCAGCCAGCGAGAAGCTTTGTTGGCGAGTGAGAACGGGAACAGCTTGCACTTCAGGAAGTCAGCTGGTACACCATTCGAGCCAGTCGTACTGCATATCTCCTCAAAATTTTCGATGTCGTCCATCGGAATCTCAGAAGGTAGTCCATTGAAGAGGTGCGCCTTGACTAGTGAGATTATGTGGGGGTCGATCTTAAAGTCCTGCCTCTGAATTGGTGGAGGAACAATCGCAGACCGATTGCGGTAAAAGGTATGCGGATTGTCCCTCTCTCCAATGGAAGCTTGAGGTCGCGGTTCTCTATCTTGTTGAGCCCTCTGCATCTGCTCGATCTGCTGCTGGAGCTGCTGCAACTGAGCAGCCATCTGAGCAGCCATGTCTTGATTGCCTTGGTCGCCCATATTGGCGGGATTAGGCCTGTTCTGTCTGTTTTCTCGTTCTACTCTCGCGAGTTCTGCGTTGGACAAGATAAGAAGTTCTCGCGGTTGCTCCTTTTAGATCTAGTGTTCATACACCTGAAACACACACAATAAAAATGAGAAAGAACAAGTTAGTAAATCTTAGACTAAGTTCTAAATCAAGATTCAAAGGCAACGAATTGGTCCCCATCGCAACGGCCACTAATTCGAAACTTAATTTGAAAGCTGATGTGATCCCGGTTAGGACTCGACACTTTGAAGCTGTATGGGATGGATCAGATCAATGGAATGATGGAGAGGGAGGTTAAGTGAACCGATGGACTGAAGGATGAACTCGATCGGAAGGGAGGATGAATCGATGGGATGAAGAATCGATGGGATGGATTGATGGATCGATGGGATGGACTGATGGATCGATGGAAGAGTGAAAGATGGAGTGGATCGATTGGCTATAACAGAGATCCAGCGGCAAGGATCTCCAACACCAACCTTCGGTCTTGATGATACAACACACAGCAAGATCAAAGGGTTCTAACACACTAAGAAGATCAAACAAAATAAGGAGAGAATTTTAGAAAATAAGATGTTTGACACTACAAGAAAACATCGATCTTGCCACTACAACAAAGGTCGTAAAGTAGTCGCAAATAAACATTTTGAAACTAATTTGCGACTAGACGATGCA